>OVAN01000754.1:0-51076 GCA_900406275.1 Anastatica hierochuntica | reverse complement strand
TAAATTTACTAAATAATGAATCGACATTTGCAGTCATGAATAAAACAATTTTAAATTTAATATTATAGTTTCTAGCATGGTCAAATTTAACATCTGTAAAATATTCAATCTTACGCAAGACATGCTAAATGGAGTAATATGGTATTTATCAATATATTTTTTGCAGTGTCAAATTTTAAAATCCATTAAAAAAAATTTTGTTGCAAGATATGCCAAATAGAATAAGCACTACTCTATTTTTAAATTCATATAGTAATGTATTGTCTAAATAAAAATTACATGTTTAAAATTTTAAAATTCAAAAAATTTAAGATATCATTTTTTTAAACATCTCGTTATATTAAAATAAATCGGAACTAAAGAGAGTTTAAGTTTAAAAATCAAAACAAAGGAAAACAAACCACACAAACTCCAAAACAGATAGAGAAAAGTTTGCGACTTTGGTCAAACTAAGATATCATATCAGTTGAAAGTTTTGAAAGTAAAAAATTTTAATATATCAAATCTAAAATTTACAAAGTTTAATGCCTGCATATTATGCGGACCAACTAACTAGTACGAGATAAAGAAAAAAATAAATACGTTATTAAAAGAAGTATATCTTTGATTTGAGAGATTTATAGTATTTATGATTAAAAACAAAATACTTAAAAATTGATATAATTTAATTGATATGGAATATGAAGAGGATTTGATTTTTTCATTAAATTTTTATTGATGATGTATCAAATTTTTAGAGCTTTAAAATACCTATGTATCATCATTTGGAAAGGCACAAACATTATTATAGTATTGATATACCAAATGTGCATATATTTAATATTTTGTTTGCTGAAATAGATATTCCATTTAATGCAATCCCGTCTGTCAAAGTCTAATTATATTTAAATGGGTATCAGTTTTTTTAACTTTAGCCTTCGAACTCATTTGGTCCGGAGTGAATTAACATATTATTTATATGAGTAATTATAAGAATGAATTGACAGAGCAAATATCTTTGTCTTCTAAAGAGGTTAGTTATATTTTTCACATGATCTACTCCGAAATTGACTTTGCGAAGTTAGTTATATTTTTCACATGATTTAATACTTTCTTCTTTGAAAAGCAGTTAATAATTAATTTTAATGAGCACGCAACCACAATCAATACAAACCTTTTGGCATGAAAAGGTGGATTGTGCAAAAGAAAAAAATGGGAGTAAAGATAGAAATTGGGTCCACAAATCGAACAATTTTGGATTTCGTAAAATATTGAATGGACTCAAATGAGAAGTGATCATTCGTCAAAAAAGGTACAGAGAGAAGAAAAAAAAGTAAACGATTCGATTGGTCTCAACTTTCTTCGTCTCGTTGCTCCTTACCTCTCTTAGTGCTCAATCTCTCTCACCTCGTCTTTTCTGGAGTCAACTTGATTGTTTTTGATCAGTATTTTCTTTCAGATTATCCTGAGGATACGAGTTGATAGCATTTATTTTAATAATTTTTATAATATTTAATACAAATAAATTATGTTTTAAAAATTTAATTATAGGATGCCTTATTTGATAATGCATACAATTGGAACAAGTGTGAGTTGTGTCAACAACATGAGGTGTGATCTGACATTGTTATATTCTATTCTAAAATTCTCTACCTTGACCGATTACTCCTTTCATATTCGTTAGGCGATGGTCGTCCGGTTAATTTCTTCCGCAGTCTGATTTTTTCAAGCATTACACTAATTAATTTATGAACTTAGATTTTTAACTAAAATTGATCCACAAAATCAAATAAAAAATATTATAATCACTAAAATTATATGAATTAGTTATTTTTAAACTAAAAGCGAGTCAAAAAATTTAAAAGTCAAAATTATAAGCTTATTATATATTTATAAAAATTGAATGAAATTAAAAATATTAAAAGATCCAAAAACTAGTCTCGATTAATCTCTGTTTAATGTTCGATTTTCTAACTAGACGCTAGCCCCATTTTTGCCTCTCGACTAGCGCCTAGCGAATTCTAGAACCTTGGTTATATGACGTGGATGTGAAGATAGCAACAAAATATTTAGTATCTTGCAAATCAAGGAACACGAAGATTTGGAAAGATACTTATTGTGAAAGTGGAAACTAGAAGATTTCATGATATGAACATAAAATGAAGCAAGAGATGATTCAAGGTTTCCAAGCAAAAATGGAAGAGAAATGAGAGAGTATTGTTTCGATACTTCGTTTTGGTGAGCAAGAGATTAGAGAAAGACTTGTGTAATATTCTTTGGAGCTTAGTCTATTAGTGAATTATGGGTAACAACCACAGTTTGTGTTGTGTAAAACCAATCAAGGTATTGATTTGATTTTTAATAAAGAGAAAACTCACGAGTTTTCGGGATTTTTTTCGAGTCATTCGCTTTTTCAATTGGTATCAGAGCGAGCATCTGAACCTAGTTAGTACAAAATTTCAACAGGTGAGGATCCTACGGAACTAATGGACTCAACCAAAGAACTCGTCGCTGTGAGCCGAACTCCAATCTTGAAGAAAGGAAAATATGACCATTGGAAGTTGAAAATGCAGGCTATCATCAGAGGGATTCATCAAGATGCTTCAACTGTTATCGAGAATAGTTGGTCGCCTCCCGCTGGAAAAGGAGAAGACAAATTCGATGTTTTGATATTTGAGTCTTTGTAGACTAATCTCGAGAAGAGTAAAGCAAATTAACAGTGCAAATGCTTTGTCGGCCATTTTCGGAGCAGTTAATGACATCCAGTTCAAAAACATTCAGCGATGTGAATCTGCAAAAGATGTGTAGAATAAGCTGAAGAAAGCTTATGAGGGATCCTCTAATGTAAAGATATCTCTGATTGATATACTTGCATCAAAATTTGAGATGCTGCAAATGGATGAGAATTAAACCATCAGAGAATTCAGTGGTAAACTAAGTGTGATAGCTACTGAAGCAAAAACCATGAGAAATATTTATAAAAACAAGAAAATGGGGAAGAAGCTTCTCGGATGTATTCCATAGAAATTGAGTAAAAACATCAGCCGTGAGAAAGACACTTGACATCGATACCATGGATTTTGATGATGTTATTGGTCATCTGTAAGCATATGAAACTGAGTTAAATGCATCGAAGAAAACACAGCTAAAAAGGAATAACGTTTGTTAGTGAAAAGGGAAAAAAGATTGAGGAATTAAAGAATCATATGGGAATGATGGCCAAAGACTTTAATCATACCATGATAAGATATGAAAAGGCGAGTAAAAATCCTTTTACAGAGCATGGGGAGGAAATTATGATCGAGACAATGGCAATCGTGATCGTGAAAGAGCATATAAGAATAATGAGTTTCAGTGTCATGAATGTCAAAGATATAGACATTTTAATGCTAACTGTCCAAAATCAAAGTGTAAGGAAGTGAAGTGTGAGGTGTGTAAAGGTTTCGGAAAACTAAGATTGAATGCACAAGTGGTCAAAAGAATAAAAAAGGATATATCGAGATGAACAGAAGTGACTCTGATGAAGATGATGAAAGTTCTTACAGTGAGACTGGGTATTGTGCTTTCACTGCAATTGTTAAAGAAAAATATGAGAACATTTTAGAGAGTGAATAAGAAGCAGATCTTTCTGGAAAAGAATAGACTATTCTTGAATCAAAAAAGGATTCATTTGGAAGTGAGAGGAGTGATGATGAAGACATCGTGTTGCATATTGAGTATCAAATAATGTGTGGTGGCTGGTTACTAATTGGAAAAGAGAAATTTGAACTAGTAAGAGAAAAATTAGCAATACAAACTCTGAATGATAGACTTAAGGAAGCATTAGCAAAGGAGACATATAAGAACAACTGCTGGAACATGAACTTGTTGAGACAAGAAAACAAATTCATACACTGAATAGTGGTACTAAAGATTCGAAAAAATTATCTATGTTGGAAGAGTTGGGTAATCCAACTATGATCTTAGATACAATGGAGAACAAAAATACGAGAAAACAAAGTTTGTAAAGACAAGTACATCGCAACAAAGTTATGACTGAAATAAATGCGTACTTAGCCATCAGTCTATTCGTCAATACCAAGGAACTGTTGAGCGACATGTCTCCAAAAGATGATGCTACTTTTGTGGGAAAACGGTCACATTAAGAAGTTCTGCTACCGTTTTTCAAATAAGATCAAGAGACTGATTGGCTAGGGAAGATCTTTTTGTAATCTGAGAAGAAGATCTTAAGTATGGATCAGGAGATCCGAACTATGTCGGCAAGCTGTTCGTGCTTCTTAGCATACTTTGATTGCATACACTTTCATTTTTCCATCAGTTAACAAGTCTTGGTACTTTAACAGTGAAACATCAAGACACATGACCAATGTACAGGAAAGTCTCGAAAAGTACTCATCTATTAAAGAGATCAAAGTAACTTTTGGAAGAGCAGCTCAAGGAAAGACAAAAGAGAAAGGAGAACTAGCAATCCAAATCTTCCTAAATTGGTGAATGTGTACTACGTTTAAGGTTTGACCGAAAATATGATTTTTGTAAGCCAACCGTAGTTTCGTTCAACAAAGTAAGTTGTTGAGCTTTTGATTCAGAAGGAAAAACTATCATGAGTGGTATTTGTATTGGAAACAACTATTACATGTGGGAACAGTCTGAAGTATGTTATAAAGCAAAAAAATGATTTTGTTTTGTGGCTTCAAATGTTTGGACACATGAATGTAAGATGCCTATCTCGAATCGTGGAACAGGAAGTGATTAGAAGTGTACCAGATCTGCAATATGTCGATAAAATTTTATGTGGAGCATGCAATCAAGGAAAACAAATCAAAGTCCAATATAAGAAGGTACCAAATGTTCAAACCAAAAAAATTCTTGACTTGGTACATATGAACTTGATGGGGTCAATGCAAGTTGAGAGTATTGTTAGCAAGATGTATGTTTTGTGCTAGTTAACTATTTTTCACGATATACTCGGTTGAGATTCTTAAGGTAAAAATCAGAGACAATCGACAACTTCAAAATTTTGCCTCTTCAACTCAATAACGAGAATAAAGGAATCAAACATATTGGAAGCGATCATGGTGAAAAATTTTAGAATGAATATTTGACAAAGTCTATGAAACACATGGGATTAAGCTTCTGTATTCATCCCCTTGAACTCCCAATAGAATGGATTCGTAGAGACGAAAAATTACACCCTGAAAGACATGGCTAGAGTTATGCTTCATGGGAACTAAGTTCCGGAAAGATTTTGGGTAGAGGCTAGGGCTGGGCGTTTGGGGTCCCAATCGGGGTTCGGGTCGGTTCCATTCGGGTTTTGGATTTTCGGGGTCATAGCTAGAGGTTCCATTCGGTTATTTAGAAATTTCAGATCGCATTTGGATCGGTACCTATCGGGTTCGGTTCGGATATGGTTAAGTAACCAAACCCTGAAGTAATAACGGGTTTTAAATGGTTCGGTTTTTCTTTATCCGAACAAGTTGCAAAGAACCAAAATAATTGAAAAAACCCGAAATTTTCATACATTGACAAAATACAAAAATTTCAAACAATGCTAATACAGAAGACATAAAACATATCAAATTCCACAAAGACACAAACTATTTTCAACAAAATCCAAAGTGCAAAGTGCAAAATGAAAAATTGCAAACATAAACAGATTCAGAGAGGAGAAAGGGAACAAGTTCCATCTGGTTATCCTTGTTGCAATAAAAAAAATTCCATGTCAAAATTTTTATTAACATCCACATTTCAGATTCAAGGAGAAGACATAATAGTAGACACATATCTTCATTGCTTCATCCAAAGAACGGACATTTAATGCTCATTCATCCCGAAAACTTTGATTCTGAAACTCTGCAAATACAAAACAGAAAACACAGAATTAGATATACACTATGTCTATGTGTCCAAACTTCAAAGGATTAGATATATAACCTTTCTCAAGCTTATCAAACATCTCAAGTTCATCTAATATTTGCTCATTTGTCAGTATTGTTTATTTCATCCTTTTGTCTACATGTATCCACTGCTCAGTACATATTAAAACCTCAAGCATGTAATGAGTCAAACAACTTCTATACGGATCTAAGACCTTGCCAACCGTACTGAAAGCACTCTCAGAAGCCACTGATGACACTTGCATAGCCAATAAATCCTTGGCCATTTCAGACAACGCTGGATATTTAAACCTATTGACTCTCCACCATGATAAGACATCATACTCTATCCCTGACAAAAGCTTAGGATTCTCAGTAGGTTCCTTCAAGTAAATATCTAACTCATCCCTTGTATCTTCTCCAATCTCAGCAACAAGCTCCTTGTATACGGAGTCCATCCTCTCATATCCATAGTCTTCATACACAAACTCCATTCGGTCTTGAGTATCTTGACCACTAGCAGAAGATGTTTGAGTAGATTGTGAAGACTAAACACTAGTTCCTCTACTAAACCGACCACTGTACTCTTTAAACATACTAGTTACAAGTGTGGTCACCGATTTAATCATTTCCTTACATTCCACAGAATCCTTCCCATATAGTTTCTCAAAACATAACTTAGCAAAGTTCATCTTTTTCCTAGGATCGACTACTGTAGCAACTATCAATATCTTGTTCACATTCTTCATCTCACTCCAATACTTCTGAAAATTTTCCAACATCTTAGTGGCCTTTGACTTCAGTTCAATGTCCATGCTACTAGCCAAATTGGTTAGGTTCCTTTCTATTGTAACAATTTCCCCATAACAGCGATGAGAACACACTTTCGTAGAACCAAAAACTTCTAAGGTGCTATTGTAAAAGATAACCAGAAATCTCACTAATCTCTCATCTTCTTCCCAATCATTGGAACAAGGTGGTCCTATCCTCTTGATTCCCTTGTTTACTTCTAAGAAGTAATCATTATAAAGTTTATCCTCAAGTTCCATTCTATCAAAAGCAGGTCTAAATTGCAGAGCTCTAGTTAACATAAGAAATGTGGAATTCCATCTAGTTTTAACATCTAAAGGCTACCTCGTGTCATTCTCCCTGAGGTAACTCTTTGATCAAAAGCATTTAGGCTAACAGTAAATGACCTAACATAAAAAAATAGCATTACGTATAGCCTCTACTTTACTGCCTAGTTCAGTTAAACCTTCCCCTGCAATCAAATTGATGATATGTGCACAACATCTCATATGGAAATACTCCCCATCAAGCACAAAAGCATCATTTCCTAATTTACTAAACTCAATACAAAACTTTCTCATTGCAGAATAGTTAGCAGTTGCGTTGTCTACTGTCATGCAAAATACTTTCTTTATACCCCACTCAGCTAGACACTCTATTTCTACATCACAAATAGTCTGACCTTTGTGATCCAACACATATTTGAAACCAATGATAAGTTTCTTCAACTGCCACGATGCATCTATGTAATGGCAGGTTATTATCATGTAGCTAGCATATGTATACACAAATAAAAGTAGATACATAAACATATAATACACAAAAGAATTAATAAACAAAAACCAGACACAAATAGAATGAGAGTGGATTACTTGTTACTTGGGATACCCAAATATCAGTTGTCAAAGAAACTCTATGGTTCGTAGTTGATAGTAGTCTCTTTAGTTTTGTTTTCCTTTTCAAATACATCCCCACTATGTCTCTAGTGGCAGTTCTTCTAGAGTGGAGTTTGCATAGATTCACCTGGATACAAATCAAATATAATCAGAAAAGCAATTTTCTAATTTTATTAAAAACTATGAAAGAAATACATTAAACATATAAAACAAAGAGTTTACCTTACTACAAAACTCTTCCCAAAGAACACATTCAACAAAATAGAGTGGCAGCTCCGCTTGAACTAACAACTCATTTGTTGCTTCTCTGAAACAGGTTCAGGAACCTTGGCAACCTTCAGATACCCATCCTCATTGATAACAAGCTGCATCTTCTGTTGACCCTCAATCCATGCTTTGTGTTCCTTAAAAAGTGTCAAGTGCTTCTGAAGATTGGATATACCAGACTTTTTGTTGCAAGAAAATATCCTCTGGCAATAGTGACATACACATTTGTCATGATTTTCCTTCGTTCTGGTGTAATGTGACCAGACATGAGACCTGGTGCTGATCACCTTCTTCGCTTTACCTTGAGCAGATGATCCACTTGGTGTACCTTTTCTTTTTCCTCTGCTATCAGCCTCATGTGTTATGTAATCAACTTCTTTAGCTTGGTCTTCATCTATGTCTTCTTCATTAGCATTGTCTGCAATTTGAGATGTTGTTGAATCCATCTACCAATAAAAAAATAGACAAGCTCAATAGTCATTACTCAATACATAGACAAACAGACAAAGACAAATATCTCTTTTGTCAATAACACTAATCAACAATCACAAATAACAAAAGCAAACACAAACATCAAGTCTCAGTTAGTACTTTGTACTCATATTCTCAGAAGAAACACACAAAACTAGATCAAACAAAAGACTAAAAGAGATAAGTAAATATGTGTAAACATGAAAATCATATTGAAGCTTCGTCTGTTCATCAATACAAATTCATCTACATAAACATGAAATTTGACACAAACTACTTAAAATACTAAAAGTCTTAAACCCCAATATCAATAGATTCAATACGAAGAATTGAAGATCAAATCCTTAAAAAATCAAAATCGATTGCAACAAGAACAGTCGAATCTCGCATGTAATCCCAATTTCAACTTGAATTCAAACAAAATAAACACACTTTTGAGTTAAATATTGACGTCTCTGATGGAGGAGAGTCAGGAGACGACGAGAAATGAGGATTAAAGGTTTTCGGGATTACAATTCAATAGATTTGAGATGTTTTAGTAAATAATCGCAAAAGGGGGAAAACAAAACGTCAAAGAAGAGAAAACCCTAAATAATGTACTTATGTGTATAATTGTATATTAGTATATATATGTTCGGGTTTATCGGATACTATTTTGGATATTCAGATCTTATCCGAACCGATCTGAAGTCCATTGTAACAGAGGTTGAGAACCATTCAGTTTTTTTAAAAGGAACCGGACCCAATCCGAACTGGGTTTTTTGGTTCGGATCCCGGTTCGGTTTTCGGGTCCGGTTTTTTGCCCAGGCCTAGTAGAGGCTATAAGCGCAACATGCTACATAATATATCGGGTTTATATGTGCTTTGGAACCAGCAAGACTCCATACGAAATGTGGAAAGGGAAAAAAGCAAATGCGAGCTTTTTTTTCAGTGTTCGGATGTACTTGTTAATCCTTAATGATATGGATCAATAAGAAAATTTTAATGCTCGCAATGATGAAATTTTTTACTTAAGATACTCTCCTATCAGTGTTGTATTCATGGTGTACAACACAGAAGTAAAATGATTATTGAACTAGTGAATGTGGTTTTTGATGATGAGAGCAGTTTTCCAACATGTAAGTTTGTTCAACAAAAACTGATAGAAATCTGAATGAAAAGGACGGTTACACAAAATCTCATGAAAGAAGCGAAGGACAATCCACATGTTGGGATGAGGTATGGAGTCCTATTAAAGTACACAAAAACCATTCAACTGATGATGTGAATGGAAATGTAAATGATAGCATAAAAACCAGAGGGAAACAAATAAATTTAAGGGAAATGATGATGTTCTCATGTTTGGCGGCAACATCAAAACCAAATTCAGTTATGGAAGCTTTGGAAGATTACTTCTAGATTATCATACTGCAAGAAGTATTTGAAGAATTTACTCACGACAATGTGTGGGTACTCGTTCCTCGACCAGACAATCTAAGTGTAATTGGAACAAAATGGATCTTCAAAAAAGTGATGAGGAAGGGAATATTGCCAGGAATAAGACACGTCTGGTGGCACAGGGATACACACAAGTTGAAGATTTGGATTTCGATGAAATCTTTGCTCTTGTTGCTCGTCTAAAATCCATAAGATATTTGATGGGTATTGCTTTTGAATTGAGGTTTACTATATATCAAATGGATATTAAAATTGTGTTCCTTAACGGATATAGTAAAGAAGAGGTGTATGTTGAACAACCTAAATTATTTGAAGATCACAATCATTCGAGATATGTCTACAAGGTGAACAAGGCACTATACATATTGAAGTAGGCACCAAGGGCATGGAATGAAAGACTCAAAATGTTTCTAATTGAACATGAGTACATCGGAGGAAGCATTGACAAAACCTTGTTCATCAAGAATGATAAAAGAGGTAAGATAGTTGAACAAATCTATGTTGATGACATAGTCTTTAGACGAACATCCAAGTTATTAGTGGATGATTTTATCGAGACCATGAATAGTGAGTTCATGATGAGTATGGTTGGAGAATTTTAGCTATTTCTTAGGGCTTCAGAACAAAGTGACCGAGGATGGAATATTTCTACGCCAAAGTAAAATATGCCTGAAACTTGGGGAAACGATTCGATCTATGTTCCGGCAATGCAGTTAGAACCCCAATGAACACTACTACGAAGTTTTCCAAAGACGAATCAAGGTCAAGGTTTATGAAAATCTCTACATAGGAATGATTAGAAGATTACTATACTTGATAGTAAGCAGATCCGGTGTATGTTTTGAGTGTAGGAATGTGTGCTTGGTATCAAGCAACATCTCAATGCCATTAAACGTATCATTAAATACGTCAAGGGGACAATATATTTTGGATTATATTACACTAAAGATACTAATCATAGTCTATGTGATGCAGATTAGGCTGGTAGTATTGATGGTCGCAAGAGCACATCAGGTGGATGTTTTTTCTTAGGAAACAATCTCATCTCATGGCATAACAAGAAGCAAAATTGGGTGTCGTTGTCTACTGTCAAGACGGAGTACATTTCCATGGAAAGTTGCTGCACTCAACTACTTTGAATGAGACAAATGGTTTCAGATTGTGGTATGACTTTTGAATATCTACTTGTCATGTGATAGCAAAATTGCTATAGATTTTTCAAAGAATCCAGTTCAACATTCAACGACTAACACATTGAAATAAGACACAATTTTATTTGTGAACTAGTAGAAGATAAACAAGTGGTAATATAATATGTGTCTCTAGTGAACATCAACTTGTTGATATCCTTACGAAACCTACAGATTTAAACATTTTTATCAACTTGCAAAAGTCTTTAGGTGTTTGTGAACTTCACTAACCGTTTATTTGAGTGCTTGTAGTGAGACAAGACTATCCATGTGAGATCCACACTCTCTGGTTACAATTGTGGTTTTTGGGGCAGCAAATCATTTTGTTAAAACAATTTTTTTTCAAGTTCATTATAGGAAATAACTACCCTCCATGACCATAAGAGTAACAAGAAAAAGACTATGGTTGGAGAGTTAAGCGACGATAAAATATATCTTATCTTTGGATAAGTTTTGCTAAAAGGAAGAGGTGATGTAGTAGAAAGTAGCAATAAGAAGCATCTCATCTCATACGATGAAGCAATGCTTATCACGGAAAGATTCAAAAGGAGGATAAAAAGATAAAATGCTATTCCATGCGTCATGAACCATCAAAGATATCAATTAAGCTATGCATATGTGATGGAGAAGAGATTGTGATTAAAACTTTGAGCCTTTAGTAGAAAAGTACAATTATAAGGTGTACAATTCAGCTTTGATTAGTTTGCCTTGGCTATAACGCCCATGCTCCCGTGATGATTTGCAGCTCACATTACTATGAGGAATGCCGGTGCAAAGACTACCTCTAGTGAATTAGTGGAAATTCCAAACTGATACAATGATCTATAGTGTTTTTTGAGGCTGCTTAAAATAGTGGAGTGTGCATTTAACGTTCTAAATTTCCAAAAGTCTCGTCACAACACTCGCGTGTGAGGAGCTTATGTATTTATGAGTTCGTTTCACAAATTTCTAGAGAAAGTCACACAAAAATATGATTATGATTGCTCTAAATGCTTTGAAGTGTGCTATATTCTTGCAAATATGATAAATTGCATGTGTTTTCAACTACAAGTGTTCACAAATGATTTTGTGAAGTTGAGTGGTTATTTCAGGAAAGACAAAAAATACGAGGATCAAAGAGCAAAATTGAAGAACTAAAAGAAATAAAAAGGGGAAACTTTTCTCTTACAACCCTAAACGAGCCTCCACTGTTCTTTTCTTCTCAACAGTTTTGAATCATGAGATAGGACTTGATTGCAACATTACCAAGTGACAATCGCAACTCGAGCTGCCACATCTAATAGAATTTAGTTGCGAGATCATGACAACTCAATTCAGGAAGTACCTGAAATAGCAAAAGCACCTGAGATAGATGGAGCTTCGACTGGTGATAATCCTCCTACATTCGAGAAAAAATGTTGATGGATTTAGGTGGTAAGAAAGATGAAGTAGACTCCTAGCAACAAACGGAGTCGGTAATTTGACATGAACCCCAAACGCAGGTACCTGAGATAATGCCAACAGAGAGAGTTAAAGACATTGACACGGTTCGACCATGATTTAAGAGGACCAAGAGTATGCTGAAAGAACGCGTAGAAATTGTGGCTCAAATTGAGATACATAAAATGAGAAACAAAGCAGCTTCTTTTACTTCCATAAAACCAAATTTGAAGAGAAGGCAGCATCTCCCACACTAGCTGAATTGAAATCAACGAGAGTCTGCAAATGTGCTTCCTCATCGGCTTCGAGTCAAAAAAATCAAGAACCATCATGTGAGGCTACTTGCAAAACCGATCCATTTTGACATATTTAGTTTAGATCCCCCACTCTAGCTGATATAAACAAGTTGGCACTTGAGCTCTCGAATTGTCGTGCAACAAATAGGCAGCTACAATCGACACATGGTGAGAAATTCTCGAGCCTTCATAAGCTGATCAAAGCTCCATTGATCAAATTTTTTTTTTTTTAATTTTGGGAGTGAATTTTGATACACTCAGTACCGACAACAAGAGATTTTCAATGAAAGTATGTTCGTACGAATGTTGCTGAAAAATGGTTGTGTTGGCCAACATCACTGGGAATAGATTACTTGATACGCTTAGAATGCTGAAATCTTTTGAGAAGGATGTGATTCTTGAGTTCTATGCTAACTTGCATCCCGGGAAAGTGCCAAATCACAAGAAGCTTGTCTATGCATGCGAAAGGTCATATGAGTGATCACCTTTGATGATTAATAAGGTGTTCAACATCAAGGAAAGGAGGATGCATCCCACAAATGAGTTAGTTCAATTCTCAAATCTTGCTATAATAAAGTTTCTGACATGAGATAAAGTGAAAGTGTGGAAGCAGATCAAGCCTAAAATGCTACCTCCGGCTATATCGGCTGTTTTTTGGTATAGTTTTTCTGAATTGTATTCTCATGTCTAACAATATTTATGATTTGAGGTCAAGTTTTAACCCAATTAAAACCTAGTTACAAGTGTACAACATCCGCAAAAATATTTAGGGATCGAATCCATGGAGACTAGAGTTCAGTCTTAGGATCCATTGATTTTCGGATAGAGCTAAGGAAATATGCAGGGGTTTTAAGATTTTTATTTGGTTTTTATTATGATTTAATGATGCAAAACGAAATCCTATTCTAGATGCCAATTTACAAAGGATAAATCAATGATGAACATGCATTAGACAAGCAGAGAGTGTTTAACAAGCAAGCAAGAAACTAAAATCAACTAAGGACATAATGCTTCAGTCTAGAACACAACCACAAAGGTAATTCCTCTCCGCTTTCGAGGTTCGGGATCCTATATCTAAATCACCAAGGGACAACGCATTTTTGTAATTAAACATGCATTAATTCGATCAAGGATGATTGTTCACGATTCCAAGTAGATCCACTTTCGTTGCCTATTTAGAAAGGCTCACTAAATACTAGTTCCAGCAGTACGTAAAGCTTTTGGAATGCATACCACTTTAGATCTATTGACATACCTGCTTCATATGAGCAAAGGTGATAACGTTATTAATAAAACCTAATCGATCGAAGATCTATTTCAATCTAGCTAGTAAACTCTATATTACCTATTTTCTAACATGCAACTTAAAAAATATCATGTAAAAACAAAATCATTAAGGAAAACAAGTATTCATAATCATCAAGGGAGAGAGGAGAAGATAGAACCGAGTTTATGGATGAATGGAAGATGTATTGAAGATGATGATGGATCTTTGGAGGCTACAAAGGGCATGACCCCAAATTGTGTCATCCCTGACTCCTAAGACACTTATTAAACCCTAATCTAAGTCAACTCTCTGCGAAATTAAATGGCTAAAAATATCTATTTATAGTGTTATAACTTTCTAGGTTAAAAAGTGTAAAACATGGTATTAAGGCCTCATAATGTTTGGACTTCGTGTCAAAGAGCCTTGATTTGAGTTCTTGGGCTTTCGAGGCATGAAAAAGATAAAATTGAGTCTGGAGAATGTCTGGTTTGAAACTCAAATGGTCGTATTTTTGTTTTGGCCTTTCTACGCACCTTTCATCTGCGAGACAGCTGGACCAGTCTTCAATAAATTGGTGTAACTCTTTGTCCACTGCTCCAAATGAGATGAAACCACTTCGATATGAAAACTAATTCAATTATATAGATTATGTCCATATTTCATCAAAATCCACTGAGAGAAATGCCTTTTTCTTGGAAGATACTTTTGATGCTTGGAACTATCCACAAACTGAGTTTTGCTCCAATTAGCTCTGTAAAGCTCTAAAGTGCATTGTTTGACCTGAAATGACTCAGAACACTTCAAATACAAGAAAATACTTCTGACTGCAAAAAGTTGTGTAAAAACACTAAAAAACCTATCAAAATCCATATGAAAAGTGGTAAAATAATGGTCTTATCAACTCACATGACTCGTGACAAGGCATGTTTGCTGTACAAACTTACGCTTGAGCAACATTTCAATTTTAGAAAACTCATCCATCAGAATTGATTGCAAGTAAAGCGGGTGAGAAAGCGAAGCTGCTGCCTTTTCCAATTTTGATTTACTATTTTCTACAATTCCAGAGACTAGTTGATCTTCTCCCAACAAGCTACATGGAGTCAGCAACTAAGGCATATAAGGTTGATAAGAAATGCATAAAAGGTTTCATGGCTACCCCAATTCCTATTGGACACATTTTTGGGAAGTCTCTGTTTGGTGATATTGAGAACATCACCCACTTTTTACTTGTTGTGGTTGATCATATCAAAGGTAAGTTTCTGTTCATTCTTGTGTTCTTGTGGTTGCATGTTCTTATGTGGTTTTTGATTGAATTGTGTCAACAAAGCATGGGGAGACTATCCTGAGCTGAAAATTGCTTGTGATGCAAAAAAATTTAGTGATTGGAGATGAAAAAACAACAGTAACTGGAGAGAGATTCGAGATGCATGCCGAGATGATAAACCATAATGACATCGACGTCGAGAGAGATGATTCTTTGAATTCGTTGCTCATATGTATTCGCGTCAAGTACAAAGGCAAGATACGTTGGAGACTTTGGTTACCAAGATGTAGAAGAATAACAAAAGGAAAAAGAGGTAAAACAATATATGAAAAGAGTACTGAAACAAAGAGGAAGACGAGAAAGGTTGAGAAATTCCGACGTCAATGAGCTTCCGCTCCTCCAATACGGGTAAACGGTGTTTCTTTGATTGTCTCGAATATCATATCTGGGAGAAGCGACTAGGGCAAAACAAGAAGTAAGTTACATGAGGGAAATAACAAGCCGAATAATTTATTTTGCACTTTGTAAAAAACGTGACGAATGTGAATGATGACAAAGAAAAAATAGGGGTGGCCATTCAAGTAGTTTAATTATTCGGTTCGAGTTTCAGTTCGGTTCCAAAATACTCGGTTCGGTTTGATTCGGATCGGGTCAGGTTTGAGTTTTAAAAGAAATAATCCAAACGGAAAATTTTACACAAAATTATCCCGAAAAAATTAAATTTCAATTTAAATTAGTTATATTTACCCGTATTACACGAAATAACCCAAAAATACTCGAACCATACGTAAAATAACTAATAATTGTGGTCTATAACTATAAATTGAGATATTTAGATTATTTCAATTATGAATATTACTAAATTATAAAATATATATTTTTGGTATCCATTCGAGTATGGGTTCGGTACCAATTCTGTTATGGTTTTTTGGATATAGAATTTTAAGATCCATTCCAATAATTTACAAAATTTGGATCGGTTTAGTTCGGTTTTTTGGATCAGTTTGATCGGTTACCCAAATTTCGGGTAAAAATGCGCATCCCTAGAAGAAATGCTGGACCGAGGAAGTGGTTGAATCACTTGTTTTGTATTTTCCACCATTGCCAGAAAATGTAATATGTAGGTTGAGTCATTTATATGCAATGCAGCTCATGTATTATAATTTTGTATTAAAGAATATCTAAATATGAAAAACCATCCAGATGAATAGCCGTTTAGGATTGTAGTCTGTAGACTTTGAAATTGCTATAGTTTTAAAGTCAAACATTTTCTAGCACACATTTTTAATCTTCGTTTCCTTGCTCACTTTAAAAAAGAGAATAAATGATTTAAGGGTAGTAGGTTAGTACTTTTAGGCTACTGTTATCAAGTAATACTGTAAACATAAAATTTTTGGTTGTTTTCTAAAAATTGTGACTTTTAAAAATAACTGGTCATAACTTTTCTGATAGGTTGCTATTATAATTTTTAAAACTTGATTTTCAAATGTACGTTTTACATCATCAATCAGCTTCCTACATGTTTTTTTTTGTTTGTGAGAGAACCGACGGGGAAAGACGACAAAAGGAAACAAGTTAGTTGACAAAAATAAAATAAGAAACAAAGGATACAAAGAAGTAAATAGATGAAAAGAAAAAGGAAAAGAAAAACAAAGAAGTAAAGCATAGATTCGTGTGTCCGAAACTTATCAATAATAAAATTTTAAAAGCAATTCACATATTATAACCTATTTTTGGTCAAACAAAAACCAAGCAAGGAAATTAGAATAATATCGTTTTCCCATTGAAACACAACTCAGTAACGAATATTCCGCTCCTCAAATCTAATACATTGGCTTCTCCTCTATATTTCTTCGTTTATTAAAGGAATTTTCTTAAGAGAGTCTATCTGAAGAAAAATGGATCATGTCCGAAAATCAAATTTATTTTGTATTCTTCTTATTATTTCAATCTTGAATAGCTTGGTGTTGTTATGCAATGGAGGCATTACAAGTCGTTATGTTAGAAGATTAGAAGCAACGATTGATATGCCTCTTCATAGCGATGTTTTTCGTGTTCCTCCTGGTTATAATGCTCCTCAACAGGTACAAAAATAAACTCTCTTCTTTTTCTCTGTGTTTTTGATGAGTCTTCTCTTTTTATGAATTTATAAATTTCTCAGTTTAGTTTAATTTTCTAATTTAATATTAGGTACCACCTTTTCTGTTTTTTTTTAATCTTGTTCAAATGGTGAAATAGGTATTTTCTCAACAAGTAAAAAATCAACAATCTTTTCTGAGTGTTTTTTTTGTTGTGGGTTCTGTTTATAAAGTAATAAAATTAAGAAGCTTTTTTCCTTCAAATGTTGGTTAGTTTAATTTTTTCAATTTAATATTAGGTATCACTTTTTTTTTTCGTTTTTAATCTTGTTCTCATGGTGAAAAAGCTATATATTGGACTATTCTGATAAATTCAAAGCTTTTCTTTTTATTGGAAGTTTTATAAAAATGCAAACTTTTTGGTAAAAGAATTGATATTTTAATTATTTTTTTCTTGGCAAAAAAGGTTCATATAACACAAGGAGATGTAGAAGGAAAGGCAGTGATAATATCTTGGGTGACACAAGAAGCACCAGGATATACCAAAGTCATTTACTGGAAAGAGAACAGCTCCAAAAAACGCAAAGCTCATGGCAAAACCAACACTTACAAATTTTACAATTATAACTCTGGTTACATTCATCACTGCACCATCAGAAACTTAGAGGTAGCATCATCATCATCATCATCTTTGATATTGTTGTTATCTTATGTTGTGATTCTCTCTTTTTGCAGTATGACACCAAGTACTATTATGTGTTAGGTGTTGGACGAACAAGGCGTATGTTCTGGTTCTTCACTCCTCCTGAGGTTGGTCCAGACGTTCCTTACACGTTTGGTCTCATTGGTATTGTCCTGAAACATATTCATGGTTTTCACCAAATAGCCTCCAATGGACTTGAGCTTGAGCTGCCAAACTTTTGTTTGTACAGGGGATCTTGGGCAGAGTTTTGACTCAAACATAACCTTAACACATTATGAGAAGAACCCAACGAAAGGGCAGGCGGTTTTGTTTGTTGGGGATATCTCATATGCCGATACTTATCCGAATAATGATAATAACAGATGGGATACTTGGGGAAGATTTGCTGAAAGAAGCACAGCTTATCAACCTTGGATTTGGACCACAGGAAACCATGAACTCGATTTTGCCCCCAAGATTGTAAATCTTCTTGCTTCAATCTCTATCTTTGTTTTTCTTTTTTGGCTTTTACTAGGCTTAAAAATGCTATAGCACAAAGAGATATAAAATGAATCTAGTTAGATCAAGCATTACACGGACTTAAACTGAGATTGAGATGGATTTTTTTTATCTAATGTGTAGGGCGAAAACAAACCGTTTAAGCCATTCACAAATAGATACCGTACTCCTTACCGAGCATCAGGCAGCACAGAACCATTTTGGTACTCTATTAAGAGAGGACCTGCTTACATAATCGTGCTAGCTTCCTATTCAGCATATGGTAAAGTTAGCTTCAGAATCTTTATCCTTTTCTTGCGATGTTCTAAAACCCGAGACTAAGAGGACCTGTATATCTCTTGAACAGGAAAATACACGCCACAAAACACATGGATAGAAGAGGAGTTCCCAAAGGTTAATAGAACGGAAACTCCATGGTTGATTGTTCTGATGCATTCACCTTGGTACAACAGCTATGATTACCATTACATGGAAGGCGAAACCATGAGAGTGATGTATGAGTCATTGTTTGTCAAGTACAAAGTAGATGTTGTTTTTGCAGGTCATGTCCACGCCTACGAAAGATCAGTAAGAGAAAAAGCAAACTTTGGCTCATCAAGTCTCTTTTAAACTATAGATCCTGAGATAACTGAGCTACTGTGTAACCAGGAACGCGTGTCAAACGTAGCATACAACGTGATTAACGGCAAGTGCAGTCCAGTCAAAGATCTATCCGCTCCAGTCTACATCACCATTGGTGATGGAGGCAATATTGAGGGTTTAGCCACCAAGTAAGCTAAATACTCATTTGAACAGATTTTCGATCAGATTGAAATGATGAGTTTTGAATGTGTGATATGGTTTTCTGTAGAATGACTGAGCCTCAGCCTAAGTACTCTGCCTTCAGAGAAGCAAGTTTCGGGCACGCAATATTCTCGATAAAGAACAGAACGCACGCACATTACGGATGGCATAGGAACCAGGATGGTTACGCCGTGGAGGGTGACTCAATGTGGTTTTTCAATAGATTCTGGCATCCCGTTGATGATTCTTCTTCTTTTGATTCGTGAGAAAATCAGAATCTGATTTGTGTGTAACACTATGATTTAATAACCTTGAATAAATTCAAATGTAGGCGAGTTCTTGTACGTCTCGACCAAACTTTTGATGAAATATTGGCTCTTTTAGGATTTAGTTCATCATGCGGGATAATCCTTTATTTCAAATGTTCTCGATGAAGTTCTCTTCCTAACAGTTGATTAATCAACGAACTAATCCTTGCACACGAAAAAAAGTAGCTCGGAACTTGTCAAACTGATAAGAACAGAGTAAGCAGATGAAAGTTTAGTGTTTGTAACAAGATAGAACATTAACAGTAGCTTAATAAAGATAATCTTGTACTCACAAAATGCAAATACAAGTCCAGAGTATTTTGATAAGAGGAATGCTCTAATCCCCTCGGATCGATATACAAAACTCTCGATGAACCTCTCTTCTCTCTTACTGTTATTATATATATAAAAGGTAAAAGAGATGAAACCACTCCTTGGATCACACGCCTACTCACACCTTTTCCCAGCCACCATCACGTGCCTGTGTGATCACCCAAAACTCCTGGTAACGGTGACTTGTCCCCTCTGTTTTGCCGTTACTCTTGCTGTTATCTTTGTCCTCTTCTGCTCCGGTACAAACTTCTAACTCCTCTGCTCTAGGCCCACTTCTTAAGTCTTTCTTGGGCCTGCATTTGTAAGTAAAGAGAATTGGTGGATGAGTTTCATCATATTTATCATTACTCCCCTTCTTCAAATGAATCTTGTCCTCAAGATTAAACTCAGGAAATTGTCTCTGCATTGTTGTATGTAACTCCCAGGAATTCTCATGTTCCGCGAGACCTTTCCATTTGATCAAAAATTCCTTCTGCCCTACTTTAGCTTGAAACCTCTCCTGTCTTACCGCCTCAGGTTCCGTGGTTAAAACAAAGTCTGATTCTAGCTGTTCCGGCAAAGGAGAGCTTTCTCCTTGTCCTCCTACACTTTTCTTTAATTGAGACACGTGAAACACATTGTGTATCTTGGAAGAGAGGGGTAATTTGAGCTTATACGCCACTGCTCCTACTCTTGCTTCTACTTCATAAGGACCGAAATAGCGGGCTGCTAACTTTTCATTGACCCTTTTCGCTAATGTCTTCTGCCTGTATGGTCGAATTTTCAGATAAACCCAGTCTCCCACCTCAAAAGTTACCTCTCTTCGATGTCCATCAACAACTTTCTTCATCTTTTATTGAGCTCTCAGCATATGTGTCTTCAATTGTTGAAGCACCTGGTCGCGTTCCTCTAACTGTTTATCCAAATCTCCATTCACGGTTGACCCTCGCTCATATCTTATCAAAGCTGGAGGCTCCCTGCCGTAAACTGCTTGGAAGGGTGACATTTGAATCACCGAATGATACGATGAGTTATACCATAATTCTGCCCACGGTAAGAATTGAGCCCATGTCTTCGGTTTATCTCCTGCGAAACAGCGTAAATATGTCTCCAATGTTCGGTTAACCACCTCTGTCTGTCCGTCCGTTTGGGGATGGTATGCCGTACTGAACCGCAGAGTAGTTCCTAACAATCGAAATAGCTCCCTCCAAAAATGGCTCATGAAGATGACATCTCGGTCTGATACTATTGACTTTGGGAACCCGTGGTGTTTGATGACTTCTCGGGTAAAAGTTTTAGCTACTTCTACTGCTGTATGAGGATGTTTTAACCCGATAAAGTGCGAGTACTTTGATAACCTGTCCACCACTACCAATATCGAGTTGAACTTCTCCGAAGGCGGCAATCCTTCTACAAAATCCATGCTGATTTCTTCCCAAACTCTCTCTGGCACGGGTAATGGCTGAAGCAGCCCTCCTGGTGTCAGTGTCGAATACTTCTGTTTCTGACAAACCGAACACTGTGCTACGTATCGACGGATGTCTGTACACATACCTCTCCAGTAAAATATCTCTGTGATTTTCCTCTGCGTTTTCAGAACCCCTGCGTGCCCTCCTTGTTTTCCATCATGGTACTCTTGTAGTATCCACGCCACTGCTTTTGAACCCCGGGGAACCACCAATTTTCCCTCAAACATTAATCTGCCTTGAACCATTGTGTACCCTGGATGAGCTGTATTATCTTCTTGTAGCTGTTGGATGATCATTTTTAATTCTGTATCTTCTTCAACTTCCTGGCAGAGTTCTTCGAGCTGTATTGTTGAGGGTATGGTGATAGATAGAAGATTAGCTGTTATCCCAAACCTTGATAAAGCGTCTGCTGCCTTGTTATCTAACCCCGATTTGTACTGAATATCGAAATCAAACCCCAATAGTTTGACCAACCACTTCTGATACTCCAAGTTTACCTCCCGTTGTTCTAATAAATGCTTCAAACTCTTCTGGTCAGTACGCACCACAAACTTCCTCCCTGTTAGATAGTGTTTCCACTTGAGAATGGCGTATACAATAGCCATGAGCTCTTTTTCATAGATGGACCTTAGTTGTTCCCTCGCTGATAAGGCTTGGCTAAAATAGGTCAAGGGTCGGTGTTCTTGCATGAGTACCGCGCCCAGCCCGTACCCGGAGGCATCTGCTTCTACTACAAAGGGTAAGGTGAAGTTTGGCATAGCTAAAACCGGAACTGTCGACATAGCTTCCTTCAATCTTCTGAATGCTAATTCTACCTCATCACTCCAACCGAAATTATCCTTCTTGAGCAGGTTTGTAAGTGGACGAGCAATAGCCCCATACCCTTTCAAAAATCTCCTATAGTATCCTGTGAGGCCGAGGAACCCACGTAGTTCTTTAACAGTTCTTGGCGTCTTCCATTGTACCATAGCAGCTATCTTTTTCTGGTCTGCCGCGACGCCTCTGGCTGAGATAATATGCCCTAAATACTCCACCTGTTGCCTTCCAAACTCGCATTTTTTCTTGTTCACAGACAACCGCTGTTCACGCAGAATACTTAAGACCTCCTCCAAATGATGTTGATGATCTTCTATGTTTTGACTGTAGACTAATATGTCATCGAAGAATACCAGCACTGATTTCCTAAGTAGAGGTCGGAAAATCTCGTTCATTAATGACTGGAAAGTCGCCGGAGCGTTGGTCAACCCGAACGGCATAACGAGAAACTCGTAGTGCCCGTCGTGTGTTCGAAACGCTGTTTTAGATATATCATCCTCGTTGACCCTTTTTTGGTGATAGCCTGCTTTAAGATCCAATTTAGTAAACACCCTAGCCCCGTGTAACTCGTCTAAAAGCTGGTCGATCATTGGTATTGGGTAACAGTCGGGAACAGTGACCTTGTTCAATGCTCTGTAGTCGATGCAAAACCTCCAGCTACCATCTTTTTTCTTTACCAGCAATACCGGACTCGAGAACGGACTGTTGCTGAGCCGAATGATCCCTGCCCGCAGCATCTCCTTGACCAACTTTTCAATTTCTGTCTTCTGAATTTGAGGATATCGAAAAGGCCTAACACTGACTGGTTCAGCTCCTCCCTTCAAACTGATATTGTGCTCATGTCCCCGTAGTGGCGGTAAGCCCTTTGGTTCCGCAAAAACATCATCAAAAGCTACCAATGTCGAGCTGAACTCATCGGGGTATTCTGGCTCCGTTGCTTCAACCCTTTTCTCCACTCGATTGAACTCAACCCACACTCCTATATCTCCATCGTGCCTAATTGTCTTTACCAATGATTTCAGTGATACCTCCGTTATACACAGACCCGGTTCTCCCTGTATACACACCTCCCTGTTACCCTGCTCAAATCTCATAACTTGACGCTTCCAATTCACGGTCATCGGTTCCACTGTCTTTAACCACTCCATTCCCAGTATAACCTCTGCGTTACCCAAAGCCATGGGTAAGAAATCACCCACAATGACCAACTCCGGCAGTTGCAGAGAGAGAGATTTGCAAATGCCGGCCCCTTTTATTTCTGTTCCGTCAGCCAATCGAACCCCATAGTGTAGTGATTTATCCGGCAAGATTCCCAGTTCATTGATGACGCTTTCAGCCAAGAAGTTGTGTGTAGCTCCACTGTCGATCATTACTACGACCTCCCTTTGTTTTATCTTTCCCCGGAGCTTAATAGTCTTGGGTGATGATATACCCGCCATGGAATTGAGAGAGAGTGTTGCAACCAGGGGAGTCTCTGCCTCTGTCTCTACTTCAGATTCTTCACTATCATTCACTGCTTCCGACAGCAAGGCTTCACTACCATCTTCAAACACCACCAAAACTTGTAATTCTTTCGACCTACACACATGACCTGGTGACCAACGCGCATCACATTTGAGACACAACCCCTGAGAAAGCCGCTCTCGTCTCTCCGCCTCCGTGAGTCGCCGAACCCTAACATTCTCAGGCTTGAAACTCTGTTGATTCGAAGGTTTGACGTTCTGTGAGAATATTGGTTTGGGCCCTTGGTTGTGGGGCACGGCTGTTGGAGTGTTTGGTTTAGCCCATGAACTTTTGGCCCAACTAACTGGCTCACGTGACTCTATTCGTGGTCTCGAGGCTGGGCGTGAACTTGTATTGGGCCCCAGTGTCAAGCCTCCATTTGAAGCCCAATCTTCAACAGTTTGCGCCACCGTCATCATCTCATCTAGATTGTGAGCTCGAAAAGCCCTAACGCCGTACCTTATCGCCGGCGTGAGACCTTTCATAAACGTGATCTCAAGCACATCCTCCGGTATGTGCGGTGACTGAGTCGCCAGACGCCGAAACTCCTGGCAGTAATCTCTGACGGATCCGTCTTGGGTGAGAGTTAGGAGACATTCCGATGGTGTCACTCCTCCGTCAGGCAGAAAGTGAGTGAGAGCACGCCGCTTGAGCGTCTCCCAACTCCGAAAAGGGTTCCGATCTCGTTCCCAGTGGTACCACTCAAGGGATTCTCCATCCAAGCTCATGGTTGCCACTCTTAATTTCTCGCCGTCGACACAATCGTTCAGCTCGAAATACTGTTCTAGCCGAAAAATCCATCCATCGATCTTCTCTCCATCAAACAGTGGTAGATCCACTTTCCGAGGTGTTGAGCTATTGAGGCCTTGTGACTGGTATTCCCGTGGACCCGAGCCTCCGCTCATGTCCACCGTGTTCTGATTCAAAACCAGAGGAGAGCCAGAAGTGTTCCCTTGGTTCATCATCACTGGTCTTTTTGCCGTTTGACTGTGATATCCTCCTTGACTCAACGGATTTGTTGGGTCTTTCTCCTCTGCCGCCAAAAGGCTGATTCTCCCTTGATCCAACATCTTCTCTAAGCGATCCAAGACTGAGAGTCTGCTTTTCATCACTGCCATGTCTGCCACCAGCGTGGCGAGAGTCTGATCGTCCGAGATCGGAGGTGGGACCGCCGATATTGTACTGTCCTCCCCGACTGTAGCTTGTAAACGGGTTACAGGTGCCATGGATGTTGCTCTGATACCAATCTGATAAGAACAGAGTAAGCAGATGAAAGTTTAGTGTTTGTAACAAGATAGAACATTAACAGTAGCTTAATAAAGATAATCTTGTACTCACAAAATGCAAATACAAGTCCAGAGTATTTTGATAAGAGGAATGCTCTAATCCCCTCGGATCGATATACAAAACTCTCGATGAACCTCTCTTCTCTCTTACTGTTATTATATATATAAAAGGTAAAAGAGATGAAACCACTCCTTGGATCACACGCCTACTCACACCTTTTCCCAGCCACCATCACGTGCCTGTGTGATCACCCAAAACTCCTGGTAACGGTGACTTGTCCCCTCTGCTTTGCCGTTACTCTTGCTGTTATCTTTGTCCTCTTCTGCTCCTGTACAAACTTCTAACTCCTCTGCTCTAGGCCCACTTCTTAAGTCTTTCTTGGGCCTGCGTTTGTAAGTAAAGAGAATTGGTGGATGAGTTTCATCATATTTATCACAAACCAAACAAGACTATGAATGCATATGTTATAAGATAATACCATGAAACCAAAACCAGTAGTAAAGGACTGTTTAATCATGGAGCTTCTTTAGTCGTCCAAGAACATAATCTGGTCCTTGGATACGACCCATTTTCAAATTCTCTTATTTGAAGAGAGTGAAAGCAGAGACATAAGTAAGAAGAAGTAGAGAAAATTATAAAACTGTGTTGAAGTAAGCTTGAAAAAACTTGTGGAACAAGTTTTGAAGATCCTTATCCATATATATATATATATGTGATCAATCGAGCTATGAATTGATCTAGATTTTTGTAAGCTTTGGTTTTGAGAGCTTAAGAAATAAAGAGAGCTATTCTTTGTTTCATTGACTAAAGTGTTCTTTCGATTCTAAGATTTGGTATCATAGCAAGAATTTCTTAAACTCTGTTCTCTCGATCTTGGATACGAAGAAGAAAAAACACTCCATCATGTTTCCTTTCTTCCTTCTACGAAAACTCTGTTGTAGAAGAAGAAAACTCTGCACTTTGTTCTTCTACGAAAACTCGGTTCAAAAAAAAAATACAGCCGAGAGAGCCCCGTCTTGGATCAAAAAGTTGGCGAAGGTTCTGTGAAGAAACAAAATAACGAACATGGGCAAGAACACCCCTGTTCTGGCGCCGAAAAAAACGAAAGATGGAGGAACCTCTTCCATAACGTGCCCGATGCTCACCGCCACCAACTATACAATATGGGCTATGAGAGTTAAGGTTCTTCTCAAGGTCAATAAAGTCTGGCATGTGATAGAGAAGGACCTAACCGATGAAGAAAAAAATAACATGGCTATTGCTCTCCTATTCCAATCAATACATGAGGCTCTTATTCTACAAGTAGGAGAACTTGATTCAGCAAAACAGGTTTGGGAGGCAATAAGAACGAGGCATGTTGGGGCTGATCGAGTCCGAGAGGCACGACTCCAGACTTTGATGAACGAGTTTGATAAACTCAAGATGAAAGAGTCTGATACTATCGATAACTTTGTGGGAAAAATCTCAGAAATATCTTCAAAATCCGCTGCACTTGGAGAGATCATGGACGAATCAAAGCTAGTGAACATTTTTCTCAAAAGTCTCCCACGTCGGAGGTACATTAACATTGTTGCTTCTCTAGAGCAAGTCCTCGATCTAAAAACCACGAGCTTTGAAGACATCATTGGACGCATGAAAACATATGAGGAAAGAGTTACAGACGATGAGGAAGAAATGCAAGAATCGCAAGGAAAACTTATGTACGCACATGCCGAGAATCAAACTAGCCGTGGAGGTTATGATAATTTCAGAGGCAGAGGACGCAGTGGCCGGTTCTTTGGAAGAGGAATAGGTCGTGGCTTTGGTAGATTAAATGGAGAAAGAGATCTATCAAAAATCACATGCTACCGTTGTGATAAAAACGAACATTACGCGTCCGTTTGTCCCGACTGGTTACTAAAGCTTCAAGAAGCCTGCAAAACTAAGGAGGAAGATACTCAAGAGACCGAAGATCTCATGGTACACGAAGTCGTGTATCTCAATGAAAGAAACGTGGATTCTAAGGAATTTGGGAGACATGCCTCGATGGAATGAATACGTGGTATTTAGACAACGGGTCTAGTAATCATATGATTGGCAACCGAGAGTTCTTTACTAATATTGATAAATCTATCAAAGGAAAAGTGAGATTTGGAGATGATTTGCGAGTTGACATAATGGGAAAAAGATCGATTCTTTTCATACTCAAGAATGGTGATAAGAAGATCCTTAGTGAAGTGTATTACATCCCGACTGTCAAGAGTAATACCATTAGCCTTGGACAGACCACTGAAGCAGGTTGTGATGTACGAATGAAAGAGGATTTTCTTCTCTTGCGTGACAAGGATGATAAGTTAATTGCAAAAGAACAAAGGTCAAAGAACCGTTTATACAAAGTAACCATGGAACTCGCTGATGCAAAATGTCTAATCCTTGTCACACACAATGAAACCTCTAAATGGCATGCACGTTTGGGACACATAGGGGACAAGTCACTAAGGACTATGATAGCAAATGAGCTTGTTACGGGAATGCCACAGATTATGGTGAGAAAAGAAACATGCTCGTCCTGCTTACTTGGGAAGCAATCACGGTCTGCATTTCCAAAGTTGACACCCTTCCATGCTTCCGAACTGCTTGAGTTGATTCATGGCGATCTTTGTGGACCCATTACACCTCCCGCTGCAGCAAAGAATCGTTATATTTTCGTACTTATTGATGATTGTTCACGATTCATGTGGTCAAAACTTTTGAAGTATAAAGGAGAAGCATTTGAGAAATTCAAGAAGTTTAAGGCACTTGTCGAGCAAGAGACAGATTCAACCATTAAAAGTCTCATAACAAATAAGGGTGATGAGTTTCTCTCCACGGAATTTCAAAACTTCTGTCAGTCTTCTGGAATCAGTAGATACTTGACCGCTCCGTACTCTCCTCAACAAAAGGGAGTGGTAGAAAAACGCAATCGAATTCTTCTAGGAATGACCAAAAGCATTCTAAAACACATGAAAGTTTCGAATTATCTTTGGGGAGAAGCAGTGAGACACTCCACGTACGGAACCTGGATGAAAGTTGAAGGACCTCACTTGAGAAAACTTGATGACAGATCCCGAATGTTAGTAAATCTCGGTACAGAACTTGGTTCAAAAGCCTATAGATTGTATGATCCATCTGCTCGAAAGGTTATAGTGAGTAGAGACGTTGTTTTTGATGAAGATAAAAGCTGGAAGTGGAATGGGTTGGACACAGAATCAGATGAAGAACCAGGGATGTTTAAACTTACCTTTGGTACGTATGGGAATAATGGAATACAAGAGGAAGAAGTAGATGAAGCGGCTGTGGATAATGTCAGAGTATATGACGAAGGGAATAATCAGGACACATATAGTGTTAATGAAGAACATGATGGTCCGATTACAGAACCTGAAAGTCCACGAACTCAGACCCCTCTAGAGCGGACATCACAGACACAAAACCCTCAGTTTTAATTCGTTCTTGCAGAAGAAGAGTATGCATTTACTACGAGTAAGATATTTTATTTACGATTCTAATATTGATCCACTATCGTTGCCTATTAGAAAGGCTCACCAAATATGGGATCAAGAAATCTGATAAGATTTTGGAAAGTATACTAACCTAAGATCTACTCACGAACTGTCCTAGCAAGTGAAATAGCATTAAAGCATTATGAAAGGTGATCACGTTGTTGATAAAACCTAATCGATTAGTAATCCAGTTCAAACGAGCTCATTAACTGATCCAATACTGGTTGAGAGGTTCTTAGTCCCTTGAGCTTTTGGGAGGTTTTTAGTCCACGATCTTTCTGAAACTAAGAGATCGGAATTTTCTGAATGGTTTTGGGTTTGTTTCTGCGAATTTATGGAGATAGAATTGATGGATTGAAGGTTGGATAGAAGTGTTTAGGATCTAGAAAATTAACTATTTGATTGATCTTAAACAGAAAAGACTCTTAGAGAATTAACTCGTTAGCGATAAGTTTGTTCAAAGATGAATAGAGTTTCATAACTTTGTGAAGAAGAAAAGATAAAACTTTTTGTTAAAACCATGAATGAATTAAAAGTCTGCAGAGTACAACGTTTCAGTAGAAACAAAACAACTAGGGTTTTCCTAAACTACTAAACCAAATCGAAAATACTAAACCAAAAGAAATAATGCTAAACAAATAAGAATAAAACTCTAACAATTAAATATCTCAGTTTTCCCTTTCGCATGGTCGTATATTTTCGCATTACCGTCAGATTGATATATTATTCGACCATAGAAAGTTTATGGTTGTTGAGCATTTCTTCCTGTGGACCAAGACTTGTCGAAGACTGATTTCGAAATTGGTTTAGAGTAAACCAATGCAGAGATTTGGTTTTGGAAGCTTCTTGAATTGGGATCTTGTAATTGGACCATTGGATAGAACGAACGGGTCTTGGTCTGGTCCGTTCTGATATGAATTCGCCAACTTAAGCTCTTCTCCATCTTCAGGTTCTTCATCACTCTCACTCAGCTCCACTTCAGTTCCATGCGCAGTCCATATTGCATCATTAACTCCACAGTACCTACTGTCCAACATGCAAAATAATCAATCAAAGAAATGTAAATTCAAAATAAATTAATACAATAAGCATTCATTTTGGATAAAAGGGAGGATTTTTGGTAAACTAAAATTAAGCTCGGTGGTCATTTTTGCAATCCAGAAAGATGCTACGGCCAAACTGAAAACCCATTGAAAAAGAGTATTTTATGATTTAAAATGAAGTATACTAGAATGAGCGTATACCTTATTTGATTTGGTTAAGTTTGGTCTCCAGGATGCTCGGTTTGACTCGTTTTGGTGAGAAACCGAGCAGTTTATGATTCTAACCATTCCAAGGCTTATATGTTTTATAAACGCCTTTTCCATATGCTAATTAGTAGTGAACCTTCAATTTTACAGCTTGGTTTGCTTGATTGAGCTCGATTTTTCTTTGGCCAACTTTTCTTCGGTTTTTGGCCAATCAGGTGCTCTGAGATGAAATGTGAGCGCTTCCAAAACTGTTTAGGCAGTTCTTCATATATTTCCCACTTTTTTGAGACTTCTTCAGCGATAGGAGTTGGTTCAACTTCTAGATAAGAGTTTCAAATAAACCGAATTCGTCAGTTTTATGTCTTTGTTGAGCCAAAGTCGTGTAGTCATCTCTGCATGACAGTTGCTCACATATTTTGAGTAAATATGATGATGTTTAGCTAGCATGAAAGTGTTTTTGGCTTAGATTTCTCTTGAGGTACTCCGTTTGTGGTCTTTTTCCTTTTGATTACATTTTTTAGCCTTTGAATGTGGGATGGAACGGCTTTGCCTTGATCAAATCATTGATAGCTTCAAAATAATCATCACTCTGGTAAAAGAACACCTTGGCTTTGATAAAAAATAATGCTTCTTCTCAAAGTTCCTTTATGGTTCAATTAGTTGCAATTTCGTCTCCATAGGCTCGACTTTTAGTCTTATGGTTTTTAAGAGTTAATTGATGTCTTAAAATACTCTTGAGAACTTGTATTAAGTTTTTGAAAAAATTTAGTTAATTCCTTAATTGGCGGGAATTGTTTGGCTCGATTGCAAAAATTGCTCGGTTTGAGAATCCTCGTGGCTCTAAGTGTGTGCTTGAGTTCAGAATATTCATGCCTTGCAAAAATATTGATTTAGGCATTTATGATGATTTGTTTGCTGAGTCTTGAAGATCTTGATTTTGGTATTGATCCGGCCAAGAAGATGTGAAAACAGATGTTCATATTGTTTTTTCTCGGTTGAATGCATGTCCAGATGGTTGGTGTAGTCGGGTGAGGTTGGGAAATGGATTCTCAGACTTTGGAAATGGTTGTGTAAATGGTCCTCGGTTGGCTAAAAGGTTTCAACTGGCTTTTGACAAGGGTATCATCGGGACCCGATGGTGAGGGAAAGATGGCATGGTCGGATGGGGTCATGGAAGGCAGCACCAGTCGAGGTTGGGTTTTGGATAAATGGCTGGTGGGAATATGTCTATGGGCCGGTGGGGAAGGGCTGGATGAGGCTTAGGCACATATAGGTTTGCAGCAGTGACAGACAAATCTCCACCGGTTTGCATTAAATATGGGCACATGGCCGGTGGGATGGACGTCGTGCCACAGACAATTGGGGCTGCTGGAATTCTCCACTGGTTGGGGCTAGTTTTCTCGCAGAAACTGGTGGGATAGTTCCCTAGTCTGATGGGACATTTTGAACTGTCCAAACATGTTCGAATTGTATTTTTTTTTCCTTTTTCTTCGATTCTAGATTGTGTTCCTATGAAAAACAAGGTATAAAAAAATTTAAAAACTTATAACACCAAAATTAACCAACATTAATCCTAAAGTCTTATTCTAAAAATCAAATTAATAAAAAAAACTTAAAACGAGATGGAATATGGGTTGCCTCCCATAAAGCGTTTGTTTAAAGTCTTTAGCTCGACCACATAACATTTTTATATGTGTAGTTGCTCAGATAGGATATTTGTGACTTGCTTTCCTCGTGTTTCCAATGAATCAAATTAGATCTTTAATAGGTTCTAGAGCTTTCCTCTCCGGTTGATCATTCCGTGGAATAGAGATGAGACTCTGAAATCGTCTAGGATGGAATTGAGAAGGTGATGCTCGTATTGGAATGACTTCTTTTTGATATTGATGAACTCCATACTTCATATAGACCAATAAATAGCAGTTCCTACTGTTTCCAAGACTTTTTTTTTCTAAAAATTTCTTCGCGTTGAATAGCAAACTGAGCTTTTCATCTCGATTTTGTAATTTGGATCCTTAGGGTCCTCATTCAAGGCATGCGATACACCAAAGTTGGAGTAAAATGTGGTGGACTAATCCTTCAATCACGTGGTTAATCACTTTCCTTATTGTTCCATAAGTACATCTTTAACGCGTGTGAGTTTTAATGTATTCTCTACACCTTTTTCTTCATATTCTTGAAGGAAAATGAATAAACCATCAAGCTTAGCTCCTAAAGCTCACATTTTATGAGGATCATGGTATATCTCTTCCATTATTAGTTGACAAAGTGCTGGATATATCCCATATGAATGTTGATTACATCGGATTTGTGGCAAATTCACCAAATTTTGCCTTCTACCTCCATGTTCTTCATAAGAAGATCATTGTGAATTTTTTTGATTTTGAAATCAAGGGTCACGACTTCTTGAATATCAGTCCTTTGAGGTTCTGGATGTGTTCCACTTGATACACAAAACTTCCTCCTATTGATGCCACATTTCAATTTTCTTCGGTTTCTTCGATTTGATAGTATTCTTTGGAATTGGCTGGAGGTAATTCCTTGATACCCTCTCATACTCGAGTTAGAGAGTTTCCAAGGGTCTGGAATTTAGCTTCAAGCTCCCCAAACTTCTTACTTTGGACAAAATTCATGTTGTTTAGCTCTGTTACGAATGTTTGCCCCACTTCTCTTTGTTCTTTGATAACTTGTGCCACAAATGCTTCAAGTTAACACTTGAAAGACTCTATTGGCCCGTGATGATGAACATGCGAAGGGGTAGGATTTGACCGGCTAGAGGGAGATTCGTTATTTGATCTCGAGTTTCAAGTGATAGAAATTACTGAAATCTTCGGTTTTCAATGTTCTGATGATATCTTTGAGGTGCTTCTTGCCTTTTCCGGAATATGTGATGATTTCCAGCAATTTTGAGTCTCGAAAACATTATCTAGTGGCTGATGTAAGGCAGATCCTTTGACGTGGACCAAATGTTTCGTGGATATTAAATCTTTGCTCTTCAGGGTCTCTCAATGGTTGATATCTCTTAGGATGTAACTCATCTCCTCTTTAATTTAAATTTTGATGATGTTCATGGGGCTGGAGATTCTTAAAAATTTGTCCATGTTGAGGTTGGTCCTATTTTCTCTATGTTTCCCTGAAAGATAAAAAAAGTTAGTAGTATCAATAATGAAATCCTAATCTAAAAATGAAAACTTTTAATCCTAACCTAAAAAAATTCTGTTATAAAAAGGAAAAAATATTCTAATCCTAATAGGCATGATATTTATAAAATCATGATAAAAATAAGTGTTAAAATCCTAAATAAATCTACAAATAAAAATATAAGTTTCTAATGTTAGTAGAAAAACCGAATTTCTAATTCTAGTGAAAACTGAATTTACAATAAAAAGAAAGAAAAAAAATTCATAGACTAAATCCTAGATCTAAATTCTAAGGCAAAGACTACTATTCCCCAGCAATGCTGCCAAAATTTAGATAGCAAATAGTTAAAGTAAGCAAGCAGGAATTGAGACTTGACAAAGGACATAATGCTTCGGTCTAGAAAACAACCACGAAGGTAAATTCTCTCCACTTTTGAGATTCGAGATTTTATACAGTTAATAACCAAGAAACTCGACTTTTGTACAGTCCTTGCAGAAGAAGTGTACGTATAAGTTAGGATAAAGTTGATTGTTCACGATTCTATATCGGTCCACTTTCGTTGCTTATATAGGAAGGCTCATCGAGTACTAATTCCAACAATATGTCAAGCTTTTAGAATGCATACTTTCCTAAGATCTATTTGGAAACTGGCTTAGCAAGCAAATAACATTATAGCATAAGCAAAGATGATATATTATTGATAAAATCTAATCGTTTAGTAATCATATCCAAGCAAACCCATTGCTTCCATGTTACATATGTCTAACATGCAAACTAATAGGTCAAAGACATGTAAACATGAAATCAATCATCACATCAAGCATTCATATCAAATCACAGTAGAGAGGAGAAGATAGAATCAATTTGTGGATGAATCATAAATGTATTGAAGATGAGATAGAGTCTTTGGAGGCTACAAAGGGAACCGCCCCAAAGGGTGTCGTACCCGCATCATAAGACTATTATTAAACCTTAATTAATATAATCCAACTCTACCAAATTAAAAAGCTAAAAACATATATTTATAGTGTTTTAACTTCCTAAGTCAATTAAGTAAAGAATCGGGCCTTAAGGCCTCCACGATTTGTGCTTCGTGTCAAATGGCTTTGAGTTAAGTTCTTGAGCTTGAAAAGGCTTGGAATAGAGCCCCTTGAGTCTGGTGAATATCTGGTTTAAAACCCAATTCGTCTTTCATTTTTTTTGGCCTTTCTACGTACACCTCATCTGGGAAATAACTGGACCAGCCTTCAGTAAAATTGGTGCATTTTTTTCCACTACTCCAAATGAGATGAAACTATTTCAAGATGAAATCTAATTAAATCTCTAGATCCTTTCCAAATTTCATCAAAATCCATTGAGGGAAGGCCTTTTTCTTGGACGGTACTTCTGATGCTCGGAAACTGTCCATAAACTGGCTAATATCCAGTTAGCTCCATAAAACTCCAAAATGCATTGTTTGATCTAAATGACACAATAAATACAACAATAATACCTCTAATTGAGTAAAGTTGTATAAAAACACTAAGAAAACCTATTAAAATCCATAGATAAAGTGGTAAAATAATAGTGTTATCAAAATTGAACCTAAGATTTTTAGATGATTTAATGTTTTTTTAATTGTGTGTTGTTTTCCGTAGTTTTTTCATTTGGTGTATATTACATCTATTTATATACTTACGGTATATGAGTATGCACACGGCTTGGCTGAAGGTACGACGTGACTTTCGTAACTTGGAGCAGCGGTTTCCCTGACTTGGCAGAGGGTACGGAGAGACGTTCGTAATTTGGAGTCTGGGTTTGTTTTTCAGACATGGCAGAGGGTACGACAGGACCTTTGTAACTTGGAGTCTTGTTTGAGGAGGGTTTATGGACAAGTCGATCGACCGACTTGTAGCACTGGAGATCGATAAAGCGTCCTTTGGGAGGTATGTATGAGTTCTTATCATATGGTGAGGAAGCCTCTACAGAGGGTGTGGGCGGTCACATAAGTTGTCTCTATATTATGTACGCTAAGATCATTCTATGGTGGTTGGGTGGATTAGGTGCCATGTTTGCTGCTTGCTCTAGGGATTTGATTGCGTTGTTGAAGTGCTTAAGTCGGGTCTGAGGACATATGGTCCCCAAGCATTTTCCAACTCGCTGAGTGACTCCCATGTTGCTCACCCTTTCTTATACCTTCTTCTTACAGGTAAGACTAACGAGTAGTCGGAGATCTGGACGGCTATGGTGCTGTTTTAAGATCAACGAGATTTTTCATCTCTTTTCTTTTTAGATAATACTTTTTATTTATTTATTCGGATTAGTCTCGATTTTCTTCGGTTACTAGATTATTAGATATTGGAACGTAGTTTGTGATTTAAAAAAAGTGGCCTTGGGATAATTGGAGTTATTTAAATTTTAAGTTAGGGTTAGTGACACGCCGTTCTCGAAAGATGATGAGACGGGTGTCACATAACTTTGAAAAATGATAATATATTTTTTATCAGTGATAATATTGTTGTAATTGGTTTAGCACACACGCACGCTTACATAAAGTTTAGGGTTAGCTACTTATGGCAACACTATTTTGAGAATCCATGTATGCGTAACTTCTATGCATGTGAATATAACCGTGTAGTGAGAATTAAAACGTATGGCAACACTATCTCTACTTATCTGCACGAAAATCATAATTTTTTTGAGAGAACGAAATAGCGTAGGGTGACTACAAACCGACATAAATATACCAACACGGTGTGATCATGTACATATTATATTCTTGTGTTATTTAATCAAACAAATTTCCAATCGTCTGTACTTATAAAATAACATTACGAATCAAATAAATTTATGGCAAACATACGTTATCCACATAACATAAGAACGAACACAACATAAAGACGAACAGAACATAGTAAAGATCAGAATGGTTTGACCTAAGCATTGACCAATAAAAACTCAAATACTAACAAATTTTATACAAATATTATACTCGATAGCGGCGGATAATGAAGTGGTAATGAAGTACGGTCCATGACACTAATCGATTCTAAAATCGCTAACAAAGTACTAGAGTATATCAAACTACTAATATCAAATTTACATGTTGATACCGACCATAACCAAATAATCATGTACTTCACCATACACACGATCAAAATTTATTCAAAACATAACAATTGTATTACTATTATTTCTTGCAGATATCAAAACTAACTATTTATTCTTTAAATACAATTCACTTCCATTAAACAAAAATCAACACAATTTACCTAATTAAATTATTCTACAACACTCCTCAATATTATACTCGCGTATAGTAACACTTAGGGAGTTAGAACTCACCTCAAATCGAGACACGGACCGGAAAGTTTAAATTTTCCCTCGGAAACCTAATAATTCACTTTAATAACTACAACGGAGAAGAACAGTTTTAGAAAGATTTTTTATCTGGATTTTGATTGCACAATTCCTAATGCTCTTGAACTTCGATGGAGTTCTCCTTCAATTGAGACTTGTATCAACGAGTCATGAGTAGTCCAGCTCATTCTGAGCTAGTTTCCCCCAACAAATTGACATTACTCGTTAATGCGGTTACAATTTATTTTTAATCTGTAATGCTTCAAAAACATATAAATAACTAAGAAATCGACCTCAGAATCTAAATTCCATCGTCGTATCGCAAGTTTGTGGTACCATGATGCTCACCACAACATTTGAGAAAGATTTGGCTCCGTATGACCCTCCAAACGTTTCCTTGAAGTAGTAATGTCGAATATGTTTTCTAGATTTCTGGTCACTTGGAAGATTGCATATGATTCTTGGCTAGAAAGCAAAAACCTTAAATTTTGATGTATAACTACGAATAGGATTCCATAAATTGCACGAAATTGTATGCAACAAGATATATCCACTGATACCATGTCTGAGACTCAAGCTCCTTAGATAATGCGACATCACTTCAAACAAAACTCATACTCAAAATTGGATATTTTCCTCTTCTTCTCTTATTTCTATCTCTAACTCTCCTATGGAGGTTGATCTATTTTCTGGTGATTGTGATCTCTGGTGGTGCATGGCTTGAAATGGTTGTTTTCGGTTGTTGATGACTTTACTTTTCCTCTCGTATACATAAATCCTCATTCACGCAGTTCTTACAATATATGAGAAGGAAATAGAGGAACACACACGAAAGAAATTTATTATTACAAAAGGTGCATACAACTTGAGTGAAACCATGGTGAGGCCAATTTCTCACATATCCGTTGTACCTCTGCCAAGCCTCTCCAAGTGTTTCTTCTAATTCTTGTTTGAAATTAGCAATGTTATTCTGGAAGTTTGTTGTTCTCCTATGCGAATAGAATTTACCAAGAAACCTCTTTTTACACTCATCATCACTTCTATCTTTGCCTTATCCACTTCAAATCCTTTTATAGAGATCTTGTGTCCAAGGACTATTCCTTCTTGAACTATGAAATGACATTTATCCTAATTTAGGACAAGATTGGTCTCTTCGAATTTCTTCAATAACCTATACAAGTTAGAAAGACAACCACCAAAGGAGTCTTCATAGACGGAAAATTCGTCCATGAAGACCTCCATACAATCCTCAATCAAACCATCAAATACAGACATCATACACCTTTGAAAAGTAGTCGGTGCATTGCACAAACCAAATAGCATTCTTCTATATGCATAAGTACCGTAAGAACACGTAAAAGTTGTTTTTTTCTTGATCCCTAGGATGGATAGGTATTTGAAAGAAACCGAAGTAGACATCTAGGAAATAATATAAACGATTAGCTAATTTTTCTAACATTTGGTCTATAAAGGGTAATGGTAAATAATCTTTCCTAGTACAGGCGTTTAGTTTCTATAATCGACACACATTTTATGGCCGGTTATAGTCCTAATGGGAATCAATTTATCTTTATCGTTTTTAACCACTGTAAGTCTTCCTTTCTTTGGTACAACATGCACAAGGGAAACCCATGTACTATCTGAAATCGGATATATGATTTTTTCCTCAAGGAGTTTAAGGATTTCTTTACGGACAACATCCTTTAGGTTAGGATTGAGTCTTTTTTGGGGCTCTACTGAGGTTTTGGGTTCATCCTCTAAATGGATCAGATGCATGCATAAAGATTGTGGAAGTCCATTTATATCATCTAAAGAATAACCTATTGTTTTTCTATACTTTCTTAGTTCATTCAATAACAATTTGGTTTCATACTCATTTAGATTATCATTTATAATCACGGGGTAAGTAGAATTAGGGCCAAGAAACGCGTACCGTAGCCCTTTGGGAAGCAGTTTGAGTACCACATTATGTGTCTTAAACTCACTCCAATCCAAGTCTTCCTTGTCCGCTTCTTTATCCTCCTTTGGACTTGGCTCGTCTTTTCCTAGCTCCAATGCTAGCGCTTCATTTGATTCTAGCAGTTGAGAATCAAGCAATATTTTGTATTCCGTGGCTTCATTTAAAAGGATGGCCATTGACCCTTTGTTATAGACTAATGCTACTTCTAAGACATCTTTCATGTATAACTCTTCTAGCTTTTCAGCAAAATCATCATCAAGACATTCTATGGAGAATGCAGTTCCATCGATAGTCGGTTTCTTCATAATATCCATGATGTTGAAATTTTCAAATCTCCAAGGTGAAGATCGATCTTTCCTCTTCTTACAACAATTATTGCTCTCGCGGTTGAAAGAAATGGTCTTCCAAGGATGATGGGGTTCAAAGGCTCTTCATCCATCTATACTACCACGAAGTCCGTTGGGACTTCACAATTCCCAATCATCAATGACAAATCTTCGAGAATAAAATGTGGATATCGAATAGATCCATCCGCCAATATCAATTGAACTCTTGTTGGCTTGAATCTTGTGTATCAAAGCTTCTTAGAAACCGTCAAGGGCATTAGACTTACATTTGCTCCCTAATCGACCAAAAATTTCCCAAAGGTCATATGCTTCAAAGTACTAGGCAAAGTGAAGCTTCCAGGATCTTTTCTCTTCTATGGAAGCTTATTTTGAATTATTGCACTACATTCATGAGTCACCACTTCCATGATAGAATCGATCCTCTTTCTCGTTGTGACTATGTCCTTTAAGACCTTGTTCACTATGGGATTATCTTGTCACCACTCCATAAATGGTATGGTTACCATGAGTTCTCCCATATGATCTCTTATCTTCATGTACTTAGCTTCTTGAATTTGCTTCTTAAACCTTCCCAGAAAGGGTAGATTTTTAACTCATCAATAGAAATGTTTGTGTCGGTGCACCTATAATCCTTATCCTTCTTTTGGTGTGGCGGAGGTTTTCTTGTGTTTACCTCCTCTTTATCCTTAGGCGTTTCTTTAGATACCTCCTTAGGTGCCTCTTCTTCTTTGGTTTCTTCCTCAATCTCATCTTGCTCTTCTTGTTCTAGCGGTATTGGGTCATTTTCAATCTCCTCTAGCACCAATTCTTTCTTTTTAGGTTCACTTTCTTGAGTTCTTGGAGGTAATTGTCTTCCACTTCTCAAGGTCACGACATTACACAACTCTTTTGGGTTAATCTCACATTTTCCGGCTAGATTTCCCTTTAGAAACACAAACTTTGAATCTTGCTCCGCTATTTGCTGTTCCATATCTTTCACATAATTGGCAAGATGTTCATACTTCTTCGTCAATTCCATGTAGTTCCCATAAGTCTTATGGTGGAGTTCCTTGAATTTATCATTCATTTCCTTCTTCATCTCTTCTTTTTCAACCATGAGTTCTTTCAACATTAAGTTATTCTCATTCTCCCTTGAGTTGGTTGGTGTTTTTGGAGTGGTGGATGCTGTTGGAGGTCGTTCTCCTAGACTTGTTCTAGGCGAAGAAATTTGGAAATAGCTCCCATGGTAGCTCTCTTGAACAAAACTCATCTCCTCTTGTTGATTGAAGAAAAGTTTATCAATCTTTAATTTTCTCTTTGGGAGCTCTCTTGAACAAAACTCATCTCCTCTTGTTGATTGAAGAAATTTTTTATCAATCTTTAATTTTCTCTTTCGATTGAGGATCACCCTTGCTATTTCATCAAATTTTGCATTCAACTCTTCAAGTCATTTTTCCTCAATTCTAGGTTGAAATCCAAAGTTCTCTTCTTCATCATAGCTTTTAGCTAAATTTTCAATCAATTTTTCTCCTTGCCCAACAATTAGGCTTGTGAAATTTCCATTGCTTGTCATGTTCATGGCAAGTCGAAAGTGTCAATGAACTCCCATATGGAATAATCTTATTAGGCTCCCTTGAGTGAAACCATGGTGAGGGAAATTTCTCACATATCCGTTGTACCCTTGCTAAGCCTCTCCAAGTGTTTCTTCTAACTATTGTTCAAAATTAGCAATGTTATTCCGGAAGTTTATTGTTCTCCTATGCGACTAGAATTTACCAAGGAACCTCTTTTTACACTCATCCCAAGTTGTTATAGAAGAACTAACCACGGTGTTCTCCCATTGCGAAGCTTTGTCTCCTAATGAAAAAGAGAGGAGAGATAGCTTCACATAATCTTCGTGTACTCCTTGTAACTTAGCCATATCGCATAGTCTCTCAAAGTTATCAAGATGTTCGATGGGGTTTTCCATTTCCAAGACAAAGAATTTAGCGTTGTGGATCATGTTTATGAGGCTCAATTTAATCTCATGGTGAGGCATTTCGATCGAAGGATACCTTATCCACGTCCTTGTATGGCTCGTGATTGGTGTGTCAAAGTCACCAATAGTTTCCTCAAACTCGTGTCTTCTATTCATCCCCTCTTGAAATTGTCGATTCGTTATCCTTACAACAAAAAAACAACCACAAAGAAAAGGAAAATAGTTAAATAACTTAAAAACATAAATCTTAGTCTCAAACTTAAATGAAATCTCAATGAAAATCTTAATCTATTATCCATGCTCCCCGGCAACGGCGCAAAAAACTTGTTGCATGATCGATTGTTTATGCAAACAAAAGACAACGAAACTTTAAATTTATAAGCCCGTTTCCTAAAAATCACACAATCCGCAAGTACACGGATATGTTATTGTAGTACTTAAAGGTCGAACCACAAGGAGCAACTTACCTAACTAGATACATTTAAGCATTGAGAATACACATTTAAGTCTAATCTAGGCAAATAAGAAAGGTTGGATTTGTTTTTGGGTTTTTTTAAGATACTATAAATGAAAAAAAGCAAGGAAATAAATAAATTAATTAAAAGCAATAAACTTAAATAAAGAAGGCAAACATAAACATAAAGGTGCAAACTTGAAATAAACAATGAACTAAGATGATGGACCAAAGGTTATTGTAAAAGATTCACTTAACAAGACGGTAACAGAGGTTTTAGTTCATGTTATTAAGCACAAATCCAAGACCAAAGACATTACTAGCCTAATCCACTCTCATGACAATAGACTATTTCCATATTGATTAGACTCACTCAACTCTCGTTTTTTTTGCAAATGATAAATCAATTATGAATCATTAATAACAAGTCCATATAGTTGCTAATCAATCTAGCAATCAATTCTCATTGGCTAGATTGAAATATCAAGTATTTAGTTCTCCTAGACATTTCATTGAACACCTTTCGGACGTGAAATGCATACAAGTCTAGATCTTAGTCAGCTACTCTAAAATCTAGCATCAAGCTCACCAAATTCTTTGGAAACCTAAGATTAACCTTCCCTAACACCAATATTATAATCGTAGCTAAGAGATTTCAACACCCAAAATTCCATCAAAGAGACTACTCACATATCATATAAGAGAAAATAGAAGAGAAAACATGGACATAGATAAGTTGGGTTTTTGATCCAAATTACAATATTAGAAATAAAGACTCTTGATCTTAAATATCAAGAGAAAAGTCACCAAAAATCAAAAATTTGTCTAAGAAAATTATAGAAAAGGTTCTTCATATATAAGATTAGGTTTGGGGGTATTTATAGGCCAAAGGAAGGTGATTTTGTGTTTATGCATGCCACTATTGACCTAATGCATGCCACTATCGACCAAAAGCAAGTTGCTTTACGCATGTGAACTTTCGACCCAATGCATGCCACTATCAACCTATTGGTTGATAGCCACATGCGTTGGGTAGATTTTGCTTCCTCTTTGCTCTTTCGAAGGCTCCTTTGCTTCCACCTTTTACCCATGCATTTAACTCTTGTTCCCCTTGATTCTTCACTATTTGGTCCTATATAATCCATCATCCCAAGCTCTCAAATTGCTCACCTAAAGGTTGTACCTACAAATACAAAAAGATGCATGCAAATGCAATAATTCCTAAACTACACACAACTTAGAAACTATATGGATTTTATCCCTTAAATACAATATATATATAACCTAAATGCAACTAAAAAAGTAAAAAATAAGCTATAAAATTCATTATAACCTATACACATCACTCTATAAAATTCAAATGCTAAAAACAAATATATATAATGGTTATCCAACTTAAGTAAATTATGTTAAAATTGGGCCTTTAGGGCCATTAATTTGGCATGGAAAAGCTTGAAATACATCCAATTTGGTCATGTTAAATTCTTGATTTGAACCAAAGTCGTAGCTCATTAGTTATAACCTTCATTCACATACTTCATATGCGAGCTAGCATGACCAATCTTCAGTATATTTAAGTTAACTCTTAATCCTCAACTCCAAATCATATCAAACCACTTTCATATGAAAGATAACTCTATTTTCTAGCTCCTTTCCAAATGTCATCAAAATCCAACGGTGGCAAAGACTTCATCTTGGAGGGTCTTTTTGAAGCTTGGAAATTGTCTTGAAACTAGCTTTTACTCCAATTAGCTCAATATTTCTCCAAAATGCTTAGTTTGACCTGAAATGACTCAAAACACTACAAATACAAGAAACCTATCTTTTCATGCATAAAGTTGCTTAAAAACACAAAGAAAAAACATACAAAAATCTATAGGAAAACTGGTAAAATATTGGTGTTACCAAATGTAAATCTACCTAAGATAAGTACCTAGTTAGCTACTCTAGCTCCTGCATTGAGATTAACAATAGATGAAGAAGCCATAAGATAGTTCCCTAATCGAACAAACACTTAAAATAATAATCCATGAATATTAATGTGTACATAATTTAACGCATATTTAGCATCATTTTAGTATGTGCTTTAGTTTCATTTAGGTTGTTTGTAACGCACTTAAGTGTTTGAATTCATATAGTTTCATAGTTGAGTCTAATTTAGGATTATTCGCATTTTGCATGCATTTATTTGTGTTTTGTAGGGAATGGATCTTGACAAGAAAGAGAGGACTTTGGAACTTGACTCTTGATGCAATTGAGGTGAAGAGAAAGCATTAATCAAAGAAAAATGAATGAGAATCAATATAAGCAAGAGGGAAGAAAAGGAGCCATCAAAGGAGCAAAGAAGAAATAAAAATTGCTCAACGCATGTGACTATCGGTCAGACAGGACGAGAGTGGCATGTGTTGGGTCGATAGACGCATGCGTTAGGCAGTTTTCTGCCCAATGCATGCCACTATCGACCAGAAAGGCCGATAGCCACATGCATTAGGTCGATAGTGGCATGCATTTGGAAGGTTTTCACTTTAGGGCACCCTTCTCTTACCCCTTTCCTATAAATACCATCTCTTAGCCTCCAAGAACACTTATTCTACCTAAGCAATAATTTTAGTTTTTTCTTCACATTTTTAGTATGGTTTAAAGATTTCTAAACACTTTGTGCTTGGGTCTCTTTAAATCATTTATGCATTTCATTTCTCTCTAAATCATTTTTCTTCCTTGTTCTTCATCTCTTTTCTAGTTTTCCAAGTTTCTTCCTTTCTTACAAAGATTGGATTTTCTTGGATATGATTTTGTTTCTTTACACTCAATTATCTTTTCTCATCTCTTCTCACGTTCTTCTCACTTCAAGCATGGATTTTCAAGAAGCTTGTGACACTTTTTGGTTCTCCATGGGCCTTATTGGGTAGGACATATTGGATCTTGGATTGGTAGATTAGGGAGTTATTAGGTGGTTAGATAACGATTTCTAAGGATATATAGGACTTATATCTTTATGGTTTAGGTGTTCTTAATGATAGATCTAGGATAAAAACAAGATCTTGATATGTGCTATAAGAGTAGTGTCTATACATGAATTTGATTTTGTGTGGTCTAATTAGCATTGGATTTGTGCATTTTATTTTAGCTTCGTTATAAAGGGCTAAAACCTAAGCAACTTGATTTGAATCCATGCGAAAAGAATAGACACAACCGATTTAATTATAATATGTCTAGTTCTAGAAATGTAAGTGTTAATATGATACAAATGGGTTTGACATGTAAGCTTAGGAAAGCGAATGTTGAGTAAAGCTTAATTTTGGAAATTGTTTGAATGATTTTGCTAAGTTAACTTGAATAGAACCAATTAAGTAATGAATTTTCTGCTTGAACGGATTATGGTTTACACTTCTTTTTGGTGTCTCATTCGGTTTTTTTTTTATATCCATAAATACTTACATTACATATTCTCTTGTTTAGGTACCAAACTCGAATAAAAAAACCAATAGGGAAAGCACATGGAAAGAAACTCAAGGAAAACAAAGAATCTTCAAACGATTTTCTCTTCAAAATCCAAAATTCTCCACTCACTCATGCACAATGGTGCAAGGTACAAATCCATTTTCCATGTATATAAATTTAAGTTGCATATAGTTTTTAAAGAAACTCTTTCTCACAGTTTAAGATTCACCAAGACGGTGAAATTTAAATCCGGGGGAGGCAGGAGTTACTAAATCACGTTTTCTTTGTTTTGTTTTCATTTCTGATACCTTGTGTCTTGCATTGTATAGAAAAGTTGCATATATTTTCAAATTTTTGATGTGTTCAAGATTTCATATAGATTGCACTCATATATAAAAACTTTGGAAGTTAGTACGTATAGGAATGCATATGCGTTTGCATAGGGAACAATTGAGAATGCCTTGTAAATAGTTGAGTCTTGCTTAATGTTTAGTGCTCTCTCTAGAAGTACAATGATGCTTATACCACTTTGAATTATATGGAAAATCCATCTTTGGAATTAACTTCTTGAAGTCTTAGTTGAATGTTGAAGCTTGTTATCTTATTAGACCAACCTTAACTAAGTGAAACTTAAACTTGACTTATTTTTCTTGCTTATGGGATTAGTCATACTTAACCATGGATAAACACAAAACACTTGAGCTATGTTTATCATCTTTACCACCTTTCTTAGCTCAAGTGACTACTCTCACTTCTAAAGTAGTTACCTTACCCTTAATAACCCATTTGACTTTTCTTTCAAACCCCCCTATGAATTTGAATGTGAGCCCTCTTACGGAAAGTGCACACATGGGAAAAATCCCATGTGTAAAGAAGTTGAACGACAAGGGAGTGCTTCCATCAAATTAGCCTCACTTTAAGACTAATTAGAAATTCAGGGAGGTTGTTCTTTGATGTTCATATCGATTTTTGGGTATGAGAATGTGTGAGTATCTCAACCATGAGAAGTAGAGCTTTAAAGTTAGATCATCCAAGGTTTGAGTCGGGATTAAGAGAGAAAAAATAATCGAAAAAGGAAAGAAAGAAAAGAAAAAAAAACACTAGAGATAAGAAAATGATTAGCTCTAACCTTAGCAATTGAAAAGAAAAGTTTTGAAGAGTCCACACCTAAACTATAAGAAAAGGTAAATGAATCATAAAGTTTGATTAGAAAGTGGCTCTAGAAAAGTAGAAAGAAAGTTAGAAGCTAAGTACATAATGGAAATGAATCTCTAGTTGTCATAAACAAAACAGAAAAATGAGCTTAAGTGAGTAAATGGATCTTGGTTTCAAGGATCTTAATGGAAAACACAAAGAGTATTTAAGTAGACTTAGGTATTTTTGGATGGGAATCATTAGAGGTAAGTAAGACCTTGTATGCATTAATTGTTTGACTCTACCTTGCTTTTGCCTAATGTCTTGCACTACTTTTTGAGAGAAACCACCTTAAAAATGAGTGAAACCTTCTCTGTAAACACTTCTTCTCATCATTAGTCTTTCTCTTACCAAGCCAAATGGATTAGATACGTTGCCCATAAGTAAAGAATGCATATGAAAGCTTAATTGAATGTTAATGAGATTGGTTGAGGAAGTGACTTATGGAAGCGTAGCCTAGGTTCCTAAAGACGGTTTTGTGATGAATATGGCGAAGTAAAATGAGTCTTTGTTGATCCATGCACTATTTTACTTGTCTTTAGGACATTGAGCATAAGGCCTTTCTTTCTATTGCGGCTTTGTGTTCCCACTTTCAAACTTCTCTTCCGGGATTGTCCTTGTTTGTTTTCTTGAGAACAAGCAAAGGACAAGTCCAGGGGAGTTTATGTGTACATAATTTAACGCATATAATGCATTTAAGTGTTAGAATTCATATAGTTTCATAGTTGAATATAGTTTAGGATTATTTATATTTTGCATGTATTTCTTTGCATTTTGTATGGAATGGATCTTAATAAGAAAGAGAGGAGTTTGGAACTTGATTCTTTATGCAATTGAGGTGAAGAATAAGCATTAATCAAGGAAAAATGAAGGAGAATCATAGAAGCAAGAGGGAAGCAAAGGAGCCATCAAAGAAACAAAGAAAAAGCAAAAACTGCTCAAGGCATATGAATATCAGTCAGACAGGTCGATAGTGGAATGTGTTGGGTCGATAGCGGCATGCGTTAAATATTTTTCTGCCCAATGCATGCCACTATCGACAAGACATGTCGATAGCCGCATTCATTACGTCGATAGTAGCATGCGTTTGACAGTTTTTAACTTTAGGGCACCCTTCTCTTCCCCCTTTTCTATAAATACCATCTCTTAGCCTCCAAGAACATTTATGCTACCTAAGCAATAATTTTAGTTTGTTCTTCACGTTCTTAAGTATGATTTAAGATTTATAAATACTTTGTGCTTGGATCTCTTTAAATCATTTATGCATTTTATTTCTCTCTAAATCATTGTTCTTCCTTGTTCTTCATCTCTTTTCTAGTTTCTCCAAGTTTCTTCCTTTCTTACAAAGATTGGATTTTCTTGAATTTCCTTGTGTTTCTTTACATTCAATCATCTCTTTTCATCTCTTCTCACCTTCTTCTCACTTCAAGCATGAATTTTCAAGAAGGTTGTGATACTTCTTGGTTCTCCATGGGCCTTAGTGAGTATAACACATTGGATCTTGGATTGGTAGATTAGGAAGTAATTAGGTGGTTAGATAATAATGTCTAAGGATAGATAGGACTTAGATCTATATGGTTTAGGTGTTATTAATGTTAGATCTAGGATAAAAACTAGATCTTGATATGTATATATTTCATGCCCGAGAGGTGTTTGGTGAAATGTCTAGGAGAGCTTAAAGTATGCTAAACTTAGCTTAGCTAATGGAAGCTGATTGCTAGGGATTTTAGTGACTATATGGACTTGTTCTTAATGATTCATAATTATTTTATCATTTATAAAAAGCGAGAGTTGAATGTATGTATCAATACGGGAATGGCCAATTGTCATGAAAGTGAATTAGGCTAGCATTGATTACATGGTTGTGAGACTTGTTCTTTTGATTGCCTTCTTTATTTTTAGTTAGCTACTTGATTACCCCTTTTCAATTGCCAATCTGAGTTCCACTTCTCCATCGTTTCAAGTCTTATTTAGTGTGTTTAGGTTGTGTTGCATCTTCTTTACTATTTTTATGCTGCCACTTCATCCCCCTTCTTATTTGCTTAGCTTAAGAAATAATGTTGATCCCTATTGCTTGAATATCTAGTTCTTGTGGTTTCGACCCTTAAGTACTACAATCGACATAGTCATATACTTGCGGTTTAATGAGGATTGTTAGTTGATTAAGGTTTATAAATTTTAAACTTGGAGAAGCTAATCACTAGCGAAACCTAGCCTCACCAAATATCCCCTGTAAAACCCTTTAACCCAACAAAGACACTACTCAATAATCACAACCAGATACATCATCAAGCATATGAATGAAGAACAAATCATGATTAAAAGAGAATAAAAACAAACAAAGGTTAAGAAAACTTCTCCAAAAGATGTAAGAGAAGAGATCCTCTCCAAAGTGCAAAGGAATTGAAAGATACAAAGACCAAGCCTTTGGGGGTGTAACTTCTCTCTAAAAATCATCTTCTCTTTCTAACTCCCTGATACAAAAGGCTAAAAACAAGTATTTATAGGGCTAGATCAAGTTTAGGTCAATTAGGTTAAGTTTGGTCGATTTTGCATCTACACTAGTTTTTGCCAAAATAGGTCATAAATTGGTGGGATTGAGTCCCTAGACCGGTGGTAGAGTCTTGAGGCATGCCTGAATGAGTCACCATCGGTTTAGCCTAAATAAAGGCTCATGGCCTGTGGAAACACTCAATTGCCTCAACATCCATCTTCAAGCCAGATGGACCAATCTTCAGTAAATCCATCAAATCTTTTGATTCACTGATCTAAATGACTTAAAACCACCTCCATTAGAATCTAACTCAATGTCCTAGCTTCTATCCAAATTTAATCAAAATCCATTGAAGGAAGGGTCTTCTTCATGGGTGATCTTTCTGATGCTTGGAAACTATCCAAAAACTAGCTTTTGCTCCAATTAGCTCATATTGCTCCAAAATAGTTGGTTTGATCTGAAATGATTCTAAATACTACAAACACAAGATAAATATCTTTATATAACAAAGTTTCTTAAAACATTAAGAAAACATACTAAAATCCATAGAAAAACAAGAAAAAATGAACTTCTTATACAACGATCCCTTCAACATGCTTTGAAGTCTGTATTAACACTTATAAGGGAATTCGGTGCAAAGGAAAAATGTCAAAAAAGGTGCAAAGGAGAAATACAACCACTTTGTTTTGTTTCAATATCTGTCGATCGTATATTGAAAGTGATTTTTTTTCCGACAAGGATTCATTACATTCCATATGAACAGTAACTCAAATATCTAACTACAATTTTTTATTTCAATAGATAAAATAAAATCCATATCCATTGAAAAAACAAAAAGGGCAAAGAGATTTAATGAAATCAAGGAGTATAACAAACGAGTAATTCTAATTCAAAAACCACTAGATGCTTAAAATGGTTACGATGGCTCTGTTTTTTTAGCATTTAAGAGTTGTTAGGTTTTGAAGTTACTAGGGGTTTGTTCCGCGCTACGCGCGGATTATATGTATATATATTGTTATTTTAGAAATTGTTATTGGAATTTGGCTTCGAAATTTAGATTTCATTTCTCACTCAATTTCATTTNTAAGTGTTAAGGTGTGGATAAGTGTTAATAATAGATTTGTCCTTTCTGATTCTACTCTTATTTATACATAATAATTTTTTTAATGTCTTTTGTTGGGTTTATGCAGCAGTTTTCTTTGTTTTTTGACTCTTGTTTGCTGATTTTTTTATGAAGTCATTGCATTTGTGAAAGTAAAATTATCTTACTGGGTTATTTTAAGCAACAATCTTTCTAAATTGTTTTGATATTATTAATTTATTTGGATTGGTTGCTTAGCTCAAATTTATTTGTATCAGCAGACAACTAAATTTTAAAATTAAGATGTATGAATCTTCTGTATACCTTCTTAAACTTAATAATGGAACAATCAATTTATGCTAGAGACTAACTTTAAATATGATACAAGACTATGCAATCCATGAATAATAAAATGAATTTGCCACAATATAAAAAAAAACATGTTTTGTTCTTTGAAAAGGTTTATTCTTATGCGCATAAATTGTTAGTGATTAATCTTGTTATGAAATTTTGTGCATCATCCTAATGTTATATATTTTGTATATACTTTGAGTGTTTTTAAACCGTTAAAACATTCGTATAAATGTATTTTTCTTTTTTTGGCTTTTAAAAAAAATCATTTCTTCATTTTATAATACTTCTAAGTTTGACTAATGTTTTTATTGGTTTTTNTTTATTTCTGTTTGTGGTATCATTATAATTTTTCTTCTTGATTAATTTTCTTATGAAATGTTAATTTTTATAAATTCAATCTAAATATATCATATAAATATTATTTGTACATCACCTAGATCCAAATGTAGTTATAAGGTGTTAACTGACACCTTTTAAAGTAGGTGATTTTATAAAATTTGAATTTAAGCAAATTTAGTTTATTATTTTGTCAAAATATTCTTTTAACACCTTTAGAAATTATGTTTTGAAGTGTCCATATGTATTTTGTTTATTTTTTGGTCCCAATCTTATCTATTAAAACAGAAATATACACCATTTTTCATGGGTAATTTTTTAAATTTAAATTATCTTAAAGTTTTTATTAAATTGTCTAATGATTCTACTCTTATTTATACACAATAATTTTTTTAATGTCTTTTTTTTGGGTTTATGCGGCCGCTATTTTTTGTTTTTTGACTCTTGTTTGCTGATTTTTTCTATGAAGTTATTGCATTTGTGAAAGTAAAATTATCTTACTGGTTATTTTAAGCAACAATCATTCTAAATTGTTTTGATATTATTAATTTATTTGGGTTGATTGCTTAGCTCGAATTTATTTATGTCAGCAGACTGCTAAATTTTAAAATTAAGATATATGCATCTTCTGTATACCTTCATAAACTTAATTATAGAACAATCAATTTATGCTAGAGACTAACTTTAAATATGATACATGACTATGCAATCGATGAATAATAAAATGAATTTGCCACAATATAAAAACATGTTTTGTTATTGGAAAAGGTTTATTCCTATGCGCATAAATTGTTAGTGACTATCTTGTTATGAAATTTTGTGCATCATCCTAATGTTATATATTTTGTAAATACTTTGAGTTTTTTAAACCGTTAAAAAATTCGTATAAATGTATTTTTCTCTCTTTGGCTTTTTTCTTAAATCATTTCTTCATTTTACAATACTTCTAAGTTTGATTAATGTTTTTATTGTTTTTTTTTATTTATGTTTGCCGTATCGTTATAATTTTTCTTCTTGATTAATTTTCTTATGAAATGTTAATTTTTATAAATTCAATCTAAATATATCATATAAATATTATTTGTGCATCACCTAGATCCAAATGTAGTTATAAGGTGTTAACTGATACCTTTTAAAGTAGGTGATTTTTTAAATTTGAATTTAAAAAAATTTAGTGTGTTATTTTGTCAAAATATTCTTTTAACAACCTTAGAAATCATGTTTTGAAGTGTCCATATGTATTTGGTTTTAATTTTTGGTCCCAATCTTATCTATTAAAACAGAAGTATACACCATTTTTCA
>OVAN01000753.1:0-51081 GCA_900406275.1 Anastatica hierochuntica | reverse complement strand
AATTATATGCTGTAAAAAATAATAATATAATATCCAAACAATAGTGAAAAAAGTTTATTTCTTTAACCTGAAAGGTTTAAGCAACGTAATTAAGAACTTTTAGTTAGATTAATAAATTCATAAACTTTTAAAACAAAAGGCTATTTCCAAAAATATTCTGCTATAATATTTCAAATACGAGAAATTGCATCATATGACAAAAAAATTCAATATTTAAGTATCTTACAACTCTAATTTCCTACAAAAAATATTACCTTTTGCTCCTATTTTCTTCTAAAAAATATTATGGTTGTTAGTGGAAATTGGGCAATAATTTTGTAATCTTCCCCCACTATTTTATTGCTATATTTTTTTGCCCAACAAAAACCTAACTAATAGTTTTTTTGTTTTATTTCATCCTGCAGATAATATATACAAATCATGAAAAGTTGTACGGTAATCACAAAGTTTTACGGTTTGTTGGTTGTTCTATTCCGGTGTGACTTGCTGCACCACCTCAAATTTGAGTAATAGAATAGCCTTTTGTGTCAACAAAAATACTGGAAAATAACTCTATTTTATTTTAAAAATTAGCAACTATTTAAGGAAACATATTTTGTTAGGATAAAACCGCGCGTAGCGCGGTCAATCCTCTAGTTATATTTTAAAAACTTTTAGTTTTTTACAGTCCTATTTATTCTCCTTAAGTTTCTCACAGTCCAACTTCTTTATTTGTTGTAGATGCATGACTTAATTTTAACAGCCAACAAACTGAGACTTTTAATTATTTTAAAAGTCACAATTTTAAAAGTTACAGTCAATTGGTTATAAAAATATTTTACAGTAACATTTCATTGTAAAAGTCCGAAACAATCACCCTCAATATCTACAAAAATGCAACTTTTCGTTTAAATTTTCTTTGTTTTCATATGATTTAACTAATTTGAAAAACAACATAACAAGTTATTTCATTTATTTTTTACTTCTTTGTGTATAATATGTAACAAAAATTAGCAAAGCTTCAGGTTTTAAAAAAAAATTCGTATTGAACAAAGTGGATTGAATATCCGTAAATTTTTTAGATGTTCGCTTTTCGAATATCCATAATTTTTACAAATAATAAAATTAGATATCCGTCAAAAGCAAAGCTAATCACAAATACTTAGCAAAATTTTGATGATATCCGCTCTGTGCTCACCCCTACTTCGTATGAGTTTAAAACTCCAAACAATTTGCAACAGTAATGTACACTATTGACACTTGTGTAGCTTATACATAGGGTGCGTATTCGGGTATTCGGTCGGGTGCAGATCAGGTTTTTTCGGAGCTGTTTTAATTTGGTCTGGGTCGGTTCAAACATTTGTATCAGGAAGCGAAAATATCAAAAATAAGTTAAGATTAAGATTCGGTTAAGATATTTTGAATACCCAAATATACTCAAAATATTAAAAAAAAATATATACTAAAAAGTAGTTAAAAGTATCCAAAAATATGAAAATATTCAAACGTCATAAAATACTGAAAAAAGTATTTAAATATATCTTAAAATATTTAACAATGTATGAAATATCTTTAAAAACTGATTTAATAAAGCTTATAATTGTAATATTGATATATTGGTATCAAGTATTTTGGGTATCTATTAAGAATTTAAAAAATCGAGGTAATACCCAATATTCGATTGAGTAGACATTTAAAACCCATTCATGTATTAACTTGCTTGCGTTCGGATTCAGTGCTATTGCGGATCAAATTCGGTTTGATTCTTCTATTCTCGGTGTTGTGTACACCCCTCTTTATACACATAGATAAGTCTACACTCGAGTCAAGCCCCTCAACGGATGGGGATATAAAACGGACTCAAACGACATGTTTGTTTTGGACTGTTGAGCTATACATTTTAATCTATCTTATAAAAAGGGAAGACATAGACCTTTTCATGTGTGATTTTTTTAAATAAACATATTTTAAAAATTTTACTAAATGTATCTAATAAATTAGAATAACTCTAATTACTCACTTACATATTCCAACAAACATATAAGAATATTCTAATATTCTTTTCACTTAAACAATATCAAAATTATAAACCATCACAATTTAAAATCATCAAATTTTAGCAAATTCAATATAGTTTGTTTTCAAATTTAAAATAAATTCATAATTTTTAAAATAATTATATTACAATATTATTATTTTCTAAATAAAATTTTTACAAAAATTCAAAAAAACTTATAAAGTGATAAAATTTAGAAAAATCTATAAAAATTTATAAATAATTTATATAAACTATAAAAATTTAAGTTTAGTCATCTGCTGTTTTTTTAAATACTCTAACGGGTTTTGTTTCACGGTATTTTGGGAATTGAATATTATCCGAACTAAACCTATACGAGTATCCGAGAAAATCTAAAAGTTCGAAAATCTCAAATTTAAACCGAACCCAGAATTTAATATAACTGAAAGTTCTAAAAGTTTTGAACCTAAACCCGAATCCGAAATTCGAAATAACCGAAAATTATAAACTCGATACTCGAAAAATCTAAACATGATTAATATCTGGAGTTGGTTGTGAACATGATTAATAACCGAAAAATTAATAACTCGAAAAATCTAACCAAACATGATTAATAACTCCAAAAATCTAAATCTAAACATGAGTAATAACCGAAAATTATTTTTAAAAAAAACCCGCATGGTTACGCGGATCAAAACTCTAGTTGAGATTAAACAAAAAGGCCCGATAAAGTCGAAACCGTTGTTAAAAGCAAGTCCGATTATTCTCATTCATTTATGCACGATGGTATCACACAACCGCGCACAACAAAGCACGATGCGGACACGTGGCTAGATTCCGTTGGATAAACGGTTGAGCTTAAATATCGACCGTCTGTTTCCACACCACATAACCTCCTCACTCGAGAAAAAGCTCTTCTCCGGAAACTTCATTGAATCAGATCCAAAGGTAAGTAAGCTTAAGCTCCGTATAAACCCTAGTTCTATGAGATATTAAATGTTATTGAATCTTCAACTCTTACTGAATCTAACTTTCTAGCTTTTTGATTCACTGTTTTGTTTCTGGACATTGTTATGATCTGGCCAAAGTGATACCCTTTACTAGAAAAGTTGCAGTCTTGTATGAAGATCATCTAATCGAATTATCTAAGATCATCTAAAGTCAAAGTCGAAGTTATTAAGATCATCTAATCGAATTAGGAAACAGTGTTTGATCATTTGAATTGGTATGAAGAAGTTATGATTTTTCTTTTTTGTCATTTACAGGATCTTCTTCTAATTGAAAACAATGGCAGACTCCAAGCCTGGTCTGAGAAAGCCATCGTTCACTCAGGTTGATCAGCTGCGTCCTGGGACTAGCAGACACAATGTCACCGTCAAGGTCCTCAGCACTAAGATGGTTATGCAGAAAGGTCGTGCGGATGGTCCTCAAGCTCGCCAAATGCGGATATCTGAATGCATTGTTGGTGATGAGACTGGAGTTATCATCTTCACCGCAAGAAATGACCAAGGTACCCTTTAACTCATTTCAGTGCGATGATCATCTATATAAGAGACTGACATTGTTTTTGCTGATTTGGTTTGGTTTTGTAAATTTTCGTGTGTGTTTGTAGTTGACTTAATGAAAGAAGAATCTACTGTGACTCTCCGCAATGCCAAAATCGATATGTATAAAGGATCGATGAGGCTAGGTATAGATAAATGGGGTCGTGTTGAAGTCACGGAGCCTGCGAGCTTCAAAGTGAAAGAAGACACCAACGTGTCCCTTATCGAGTATGAGCTCGTCAATGTTGTTGAGTGAGTGACACAATCCTCTGAATACGTTTGCGTTTCCCGCTAGAGCAGCGACTCAATAATGAAGAAACTATGAATGTTGGCATGAAAAAGAGAGTTAACCTTGTACCCTGCACAAAGCTAAGTTGTTCTGCTTGTTATGCCTTTGTGACACCTTTTGTTTTCGCAAGGTCATTATAACTGTTAAGGCTTTTGTGCTGTATTATTATTACTCTCTTTTATCTTCTTCTTGTTTCAAATATGCAAAATTACTATAACAAAATATAGGATGCCATATTATAAGGTGTTCAGAAGCTTTACAGAAACAAAAGATCATCAAAGAGCAAGACATCATCCAAAATGAAATATTTAAAGACTTAAACATAAGCTATTTTGCAGACCAAAAACATAAGCTATTTATTTGCTGAAACCGAACCCCATATACACCGATTCCATTTAAAACCATGTTAGCTAGTTGCTTCCTCCAAGATTGCATCTGGGGCCAAATCTCTGTCCCCATGTTCGCCGGCCAAACCCATGTCCTGGTTGTCCCGCACGGAAACGGATGGATCCATGCGTGTGATCCCCATTAAACCATGTGGAAGGGTCTCTCATGATCCGAGGAAATCGAATGCGACTTCCTCTCATGAGTGAGTTTCGTCTTTCGACACAAAACTGTCGTATTTTCTTTCTCCTCCAATAAAGAGCAAATTTTTCCTTCCAAATAACCGAACCACCAGATTGATTCACAGCACGATACTTAGTTTCTTCCAAGCATTTCTGTTTCCACAAGTCATCATCTGAAGCAAGATACCTCATTTCTGTACAAACGCAAGCCATCTTTGCAACACTTTCCCCAGGAAGCGATTCTATTATCTTCAGCTTCAGCTCTGCTGGTAGGCGCATAAAACACAGTGGAAGCTCCAAGCCAGCCTTATCGCAAAGATCAACCATTAATGGTAAAGCAAGACCATCTTTTACCATTCTCCATAACACAAACACCTCGCGATAATAGCTCGAAGAGGCTTGTTTCTCAAACTTCAAAGTATCCATAACCAAATCAATAACCGGCACAAACCTATTCTTATCAAGAGAGACCCTGTGCGTCCGATTAGACCCACCTAGAGTTCCGTAAGCTACAACCGCACCACCTAACCTCTGAAACATCACAGTAACGGACTCCATCGCATTTATATTCCTAGGGGTAATTATCTCAGGCAGAGTATAGCTCAGAGATACGGAAAATAACTCCTTTGAAAAGCTAAACTTATCAGAACCATGATCGAACAGCACAAATCCAAATTCTAACATAACGGCATGAACTGAGATAGCCAAGGTAGTTAACTCACTGGTATCACCACATTTCTCCAGCAATACCTTTTTTAAGAAGAACGGTTCGCTTAGCCTTTTGCTTCCAGCAGCAGCAGCGAGATTCACATCACGTTGCTCGATATCCATCGGCTCTGGAACTTCCATGCCCGAATTTTTCTCGGCGGATCCTTTGGCTGGATCTAGGGTTGGTGAAGAAGATTCACCACTTGGAACTAGGGCTTGATGTGCCTCACCCCACGACACTGATCCGATCTCGTGAACCGATGAAATAAAAGCAGAGTGATCGAGAGAAAAGTAAATTAGGTCACCGGATGCAACACCAAGCGATCGGAGCGTATCCTCCGGCGATGTAGCGAAGAGCTCGTCCATACGATTAAGTGAGAGATGGACGGCGGTAGGCTCCGATGCATTGATCCGTCGACGGAGATCACGGAGAGTGGCCGTATCAGGCAGTTCAAGTTTTAAGGTTTCTCGGGTCTCGTGACGTCTCAGTCGCAGCTTCATTGTCGCACTGTTATGATCTTCCTAGGAAATGACGGTGATTATGGACCGTGTTTTGGAGCCCATCGGCTTTTAGTTGATTCACTAGATTTTGAGTCGTCGAGTTCAATTTTTTTTTAGTATAATTTAATACAAAAAGATTTAAAATAACAAAAGTGATGTTTGGCGGATGCAGCTTCCTGCGGCTGTATCTGCGTCTATATTTTACATAAAAGTTTGTTCGTTTGATTGATGCAAGTACTGCGTCTAGACGCGGCGAACGCTGATAAAACCAGCGTCTGCGTCTACAAAACGAATAACAATCAAACGAGATTGACGCAGACGCAACTGCAGCCGCAACCGCAAACGCAGCCGCATGAAGTTGCGTCTGCCAAACGAACAACACTAATATGAGTTTTTACTATAAATAAATTGATGAATCCCAGAGATCCATCTCCAAACCGAGGTGTAAATTTTGCGATGTTCATGTTTGACAACGGGATGATTCTGTTCAGAGTATTACTCAGCTAATGTGATTCAATCTCCCTCATCTCCTCTCCTTCTTCTCAGACTTCCTTTCTCTTTTATAGGTGTTGACGAGCTTTGTAACCGTCCTCCGACGTGGCTCAAAAGAATCTTCCGTCATAAATGCGTAGATTAATGTCTTCCGATCATGTTGACTTGGTCGTTGACCTGGAGGTATAGGCCCTTTCTTCCTTCGCGGTCCACACTCGTCTCGCTCTCCCTTCTACTTTATTATGGGCCTCCACAGCCCATCTTCCGTTCTCGGTTTGTTGTCTTGGTTCACTCAAACTGGATTTAGTAGGGTGGAATCCACCTCCATCAAGAGCCCCCCCACTTGAAGCTCGAAGAGGAAAGCTGATTAGGAGCCCTTCGAGTGGGACTGTTGAAGCAACTTTTCTTGAAGAGGTTCTTAATGAATTTTGGTGAACTGAATCCGGTTTGAGATTCGATGATTTTATTGGTTTGTTTACAGAAAGGTTAGATTGGACTGATCAGGCCAACTTTTCGTTTCTCAACTTTAGAAAGATTTGATTTAATATGACACAGGTCCCACCATTGCTTCCACTTTCCACATTAGCCTCGATATTCGCGTTATTAAAAACTCAGGACTCTACGCCTCCCTCTTCTTTCTAACGTCTCGGTTGTCCTTATCAAAAGGTTTTTTCTTTCTCTAACTCTTTCATCCTTTTTTGTTTTTACTTGCTCCCGTTATTTCCTTTGTGAATTCCTCCCGCGATTTCGCCGCTCCTTCCTGCCGTAAACCTAGATTTCGTAACTTTCGATCATGGATCCTGAATCTTTAGTCACGCACCGAAGAAGACCCTTGGCTCCTTCTTCACTCCCTGCTGCTCGCCCCGACGACGTTGTTGGGTCTTCCGGTGAGAGGCGTTTGCTGTTGGATGGACCAGTGGATCTCCCTCTTTTCCGCGCAGATCCCGACATGGGTAGAGAGGAAGGAGGCCTCGCCATCGCCATCGCCGTCGACGAGGATGACTTTTCGGAAAAAGACCATCTTTCCATCGTTCCAGCGACTCCCATGGCTGTCGTCCCGCCGAAAAATGCCTTTGTTGTCGCTCCGACCTCTAGCACTGTCGAGTCCCTTTAAACTATGAGGGAGGAATTTGTCATCCCTGATAATGTTGTATTCCTCCTTCCTTCTCCTCAAGACAAACCCTGGACTCTGCCCCCCGGTTACTTCTGCAACTATGAGTCATTTATCAGAAATTGTCGTTTGTGGTTTCCCCTTCCTCACCTCTTGATGGCCTACTGCTACCACCGTCAAATTTCCTCTCTCAACTTATGGTGGGTGGAATTAGGACTATAGTATGTCTCTTTGTTCTCGCGGCGGAGATCGATCTTAAGCTGGGGGACCAGCTCTTTGAACGGTTAACGTCTTTCAAGGGCATCAACAAGAAGCCCGGAGTCTACTACGTCTCTGGGAATCCCCAGCTCGTCACTCTCCCATATAACAAAATTGACTTCTGGAAGAGGGCCTACTTCTATGTACAGGCCAACTCCAACTCCCTCCCCGTCATCTTCTCCCGATCAGTCCGCAGGGAATGGAACCTTGATGCGAGTAGGCGACCTACTCAGATCATCTTCTTCTTGGCTACACTTGGCTACATCACTAATGTCCTTCTTGTTTGTTTCAGCTCGGCCGACCGCGAAGAAGGCTAAGGACTTTCCGACCTTGAGTGAAGACCTCGCTGCACTCTGGGCTATTGTTGGTGCCGTTTCCACCCTCGCTACCAAGGAATCCGACCACCCCTCTTCTCCTTCTAAGCCTTCTGCCCCACTGCGTATCCAGTATCCTACTTTGATGGTGCGTCCCACCGTCCATCTCCCAAACTTAGATCAGAGAGATGCCGACGCGACCCGCAAGCGGGCTGGAAAAGATATAGCTGAGGGTTCTCCAGGAGCGGCAGCCCAGCCACAAGAGGGAGTCCTCTCAGTCAAGAAGGGTGATTCCATCGTTGCTGCCGCGTCCCAAGGAATTTTCCAGGAGAACCCCGTTCCTGTCATGGGCATCCGTGCTTCCTCGCCGTCCCCTGTACTGATACCTCCTCCCCCCCTCTTCTCCCGAGCTCCGCGAGACGTCCTTCTTCTGCTTCTATGAAGGATGTTGTCTTGGCCAAAGTCAAGATTGTTGCTGAGAAGAGAAGGGATGGAGGAATGTCCTCCTCCGCTAGCAAGGAGCTCACGCCATGCAAGGTCGTTCCGCCACTCGCTGCCGTAGGAGGAGACCGACAGTCCGACAATTCGGGCTCCAAGAAGAGAGCCCCTTCCTTTCCTCCCGTTGTTCCTCCCAAGAAACCAAAGACAAACGGCGGGGAGGTTTCCAGTCACAGATCGGGGGAGAGGAGGTCAGAAGTCTTTGACCAGCGGGGGTCGGAAGAGAGGAGGTCGTCTCATGAGGACGGCCCAGACTATAGGAGGTCGGAAGAAAGGAGGGTTGAAGGGGCTAGGTCGTCTTCTGGGATGACAACACGCGACTGTCCGAGCTCGCCCTTCTCAAGAGGAATGGTCCTGCCAAAGAGCAGGGTCGTCCTGTTACCGAACTCGAAGAATATGGATTCGAGTTCGGGTTTCTTGGTGATGTCTCCCTAGCTAAAGACGCCAAGGCCAACAAAACACTGCACCATCATTTCTGCCTGCCTGGGGACAAGATCATCGACCAAAAGCTCCTTGGAAAATCCTGACCCTTCTAAGAGGTCTGTCATATCAACACATAGGTAAATCCCTGCACTCGTGTCCTCTTTTTTATTTTCCTTTGCAAGACCTCCTGTGCGATGTTTCTTTTCCTTACGTTCTCAGCATATGGGCTTCGTCAATCGTATGAGGTTAGAGTACGAAGAGAAGCTCAAAACGGTGAAGAAGGTTCCCTTCAAGCATTTCCACGACCTGGAGATCAAAAAGACGACAGCTGCCGAGGCCATCAAACGCGTTGTTGAGGCGGAGTTCTCCGCCAAGGCCTTCTTGAAAAAGGTCAACGAGCTCGAGGTGACTGACTCCCTGCTCCGTTCCAAGCTCGCCTCTGCCAAGGAGGACCTAAGAAAAGAGAAGGATGCAGCTGCCGAGCTACGAAAATTGTTGGAGGCTTCGCAAGAGGAAGCCAGGAAGAAAGAATCTGAGCTCGAGAGGGTAAAAATTGATCTCGGGTGGAAACTCGAGCTTGCCCGAATTACGCATGCTGAGGAGACAGAGAGGTTGTGGCTTCAGATAGATCGGAAGGTAAAAAAGGCAAAGAGGGGAGCTCAGAAGGAAGCGATGGCCAAATATAAACCCAGGTTCGAGAAGGTCGAAAGAGCTATGAAGGATCTAGAGCTTGTACAAGAGAACGCACTCCTACAGTCCCTAGCCCAGAGCCGCACCGATCTACTAAAGGAATTGGCCAGAAGAGGTGTCCTCGATCTCGAGGCCGATAAACAGAAGTGGGATGGAGCCCTTGTCGATTTTCGAGGTGAGCTAGAGACCATGGACGTCGTGAAGCTCGACTTTGAGCAGGACCTACGTGTGTCCCCTCTATCCAATGGTTCCAGCGACCTGGCTGTCCTTGCGGCCTTTACCTTTGCCAACTCGGAGGAAGTCTCTTCGCAGGAGGTCGCCGCCGTTGAACTAAAGGACTCTGAGGCAACTGTCGTCCTTCCTACTGCCCTTGCTCCAGCTGTTACGGGCCCATCCTCCCCAGCTCTTGATCAGTTCAGATAGAACCTCTGCACTATCCCTCCTGGAGTTGTTTCCGAGCTCTCTATGGATTTTATCTAGGTTGTTTTAGTATTCCTTCGTTTGTTCCTGATCGCTGTGCTTTTTTCCCTTTTTTTGTAAACTCTCTATACCCTAGAGGGTTTTAAATCTTATGATTAGTACGTTTGTTTTTTTTTTTTATTTGATCCTTCAAGCTCTGCCGCAAGCTCAGTACCTTTTGGTATTACTCGTAACTTTAATTCGCGCACTCCTCATCTGACCCTCCCCCTGATGCTGGCTTTAAGAATGCCCAACATAATTAATTGGACTCAGTAACCGGTTCGCCGGAGCTTACGGGAACTTCTAGTCATGCGTGACGGCTAGCATGGTTGAAAAGGAAACACTAACTGATCCTGAATGGTCCAGAATGGTGGTTTTCTTGTCTAAAGTTCACCGAGGAAGGTTCCTTTTTACCTTTCCTAGGTTATTTTCATTTTAAAGGATTATGAGGGCCCTCTGATAGAACCTTTAGGTGGCTCATCCTTTGTTAGTCCTATTTCGACTAATAGTTCACCCTTTTGTGAAGCGATGATCACAGGCGCGGAGAAAGACTCCAGCTTACCCTGTTGGTCACCGAGGTGCCTAGGTGCAACTCGGTGCTGGCTTACCCTGTGCCACACTTTTATCTTCCAAAAAGGTGTTTTCGTGGGCACGGCCCAACCGCTTTTAGTATGCTTAAGCTTATACTAGACTGGGATGAAACCATACGGTGGTTGCCATTCCACGATCGAGGTGTCGTTTCACCAAGACACTTATGAGAAATGCACAACTTAAGTCGGATAGCCTGGCCAGGGCGCCGACGTGTAGGAGTTCGGGAGATGAGACTCAAGAACTTTCGAGTGGTTCTGCGTAACCACAACATTTATATATTTTGTAAAATGTCACAGCCGCATCCATTCCCAGGTTGCCCACGTGCCCTAGAGGAGGATCTGGACATTACGTAGCTTGTTACGGCATTGGTTCCACGGAACCATTTCCCCTCTTCTCAGAGGTCGGTTTTATGACTACATAGTGTGTTTTTGAGTATTCCCTTTTTTCCCACCGCCGGCAAGCTCCCTGTGATTGGAGGTCTCGGTGGTCCAATGTTGGAGGTAATCATCTCTAGGATGAAATATACTCCAAGCCAAGGCGATAATAAGATTAGAATTGTTACGCTTTCCTCTGTAAATGCGAAAGATCTTGGAGAGCTGGTTGGGGACGGTTCTCACGGTCTTTTTAACTTCCCTCCTGGAGCTCGTCTTGCTCTACCAGAGATCCATATTCAAGGAGTCGACATATCCAGTTTTGATGTCGGGCGACGCCATGCGAGCTCGGGGATCCGTTCTTACTACGTTCATGGTGAACTTGTGCTTGATGCTTGGCGTCTTATGGTGAGACGCGTGAGCGGGGTTACTCGTGCCTTCTCTATCGCTCTACCAATCTTTAACCGCCGAGTTGGTTGCCTTGTGGACCCGGGATTGCATTGTTTGGAGCTCGACTGTGGTCTGGTCAAGGTTTTGCCTCAACGTCGAGGGCTTGGTACGTTCTTGCGCGTGCGCCCCCACTAGACCTGATTCTCCCTGCCCTGGTGTTTGACCGTTTGTACCTCCAAGGCTCGAGGCACATTGCTATTCGCGTTGTCATCGACCAATGGTGGTTTCCGATCTTACTGAGACGTTCAAGATCGTCGCCCAACTTCATATTCAGTGCGTTGGTGATTACTCGGGAATACTTTATGTCTTTGTAATCCCTCTGGTAGCCTTTTGTTCATGTCAACATCAGCCTTCTTGCAAACAATGTTGGCCAATCGCCTATCAATACCTTTGATAGTGGTAAGGGCAAACATATTCTTCTGAGCAGAAGGGGGAGATGCGAGTTGTGGTGGCTTAGCGGTTGCGATTATGGTGGTGGAGCCGTCACTGTGGTTTTCTCCGTTGCCTCCAGCCATGATTTCCTGCGACCACCAAAGGGGGAACAACCATGTAAAACGCGGAATGAGATCAGCGGGATTTACCTGAGGTTCGGCTGTGGAAATCGGATGTAGCGAAGCGGAATCCCCCTCCTTCTAGCGCCAATTGATGGATTCCAGAGATCCATCTCCGAACCGAGAAGTAAAATTTGCGATGTTCATGTTTGACAACGGGATGATTCTATTCAGAGTATTACTCGGCTAATGTGATTCAGTCTCCCCCATCTCCTCTCCTTCTTCTCAGACTTCCTTTCTATTTTATAGGTGTTGACGAGCTTTGTAACCGTCCTCCGAAGTGGCTCAAAAGAATATTCCGTCATAAATGCGTGGATTAATGCCTTCCGATCCTGTTGACTTGGTCTTTGATCCGGAGGTGTGGGCCCTTTCTTCCTTCGTGACCCACACTCGTCTCGCTCTCCCTTCTACTTTATTATGGGCCTCCACAACCCATCTTCCGTTCTCGGTTTGCTGTCTTGGTTCACTCAAACCGGATTTAGTAGGGTGGAATCCACCTCCATCATAAATTATAGTAAATAATAAATACTTTCATATTACTGAAACATATTAACGATATAGATTATCAATATCAAAATGAAATTTAGTTTATCATACCATATTCACGATCCGGAGATCGAACCGAGTTCGACTGTAAACTGAAAACATAACCGGGTTGGATCAATAATAAATTCAAAGAGAATTAGACCGATTAAAGGACTAGATTAAACTGGTAAAGAACCAGAAATTAACGAACCGTTCAACCGGATTCAAACTGGGTTCATTTATTAAAAATGAAACTTAATTTATTTTATTAATTATTACAACTTTTGGTCAAAATTAAATTTTTAGTTTTAAAAGTATTGATATTTTAATCTTTTTGTGTACATTTTAAGATAATATGTTTATTATCAACTATAATATTATTTTAAAATAATAAATTTATTCTCTTTTATAAAATTATTTGTAAAAATATCATTAAATCCAGTTAAATCATGTCGGACAACATCGATCCATGACCTAAAAAATTACTCAGTTCAATTATAAAATGTCATTTTATAATTGTTAATTAGTGAATTATATTTTTAGAAGTGTTTAAAAATTTGAAAGATAATCATTTACTAATTAATAGAATTAATTAACTGAATTAATAAATTGAATAATCTGTCATCCGATATCCGATATATTAGGGTGTATAATTATATTAATATAAGAGTTCAAATTAATAATATCACACGGTAGATAAAGTTGTACTTCTGTTTTAATAGTAAAGATAATAAAATTGGTTTATTCAATTAGTTCTGTTTAATTTCATGTAATTTTGGAAGCTATAATTCATACTCCCTCTGTATCAAAATAGTTGATGCTCTAAGCTTCTACACACAGATTAAGAAATCATTTAATTTTTGATTTTTTTCTATACTAAAACATTATTTATTATTTATTTAACCCCAATTCAACCAATGACAAAATCCTTTGCATAATATAAATAGTAAAAAACATAAAAATTCTAATTAATTTTACATTGAAAATTGTAAATATCATGTAATTTGATACAATTTTTTTCTCTAAAAAATCAATTATATTGATACGGAGGGAGTATTAAATTTTGGGTTTTATTTATTCTATTGGTTATTTTTATCCAAAACATTCACATATATCAGGATATTGAGATTGTATTGTTCCCATTTCTACTGCTACTGTGAAAAGGCTTTTACATTCCACTGGTTATAGAGAAAAAAGAAACACTAGCTAGTCTCAAATGTCACAGGTAAAAAGATAGCTATATCAGTAACAAGGGGGAGAAGAAAAAAGGATAAATGTTTGTCAACAAATGTTTTATAAATTACACACCTTTTTATCTGATGAAAAAACTACAGATACATTATTACGTAGCTTTATAAGTAAATGTGTTATTAAGAAACCTGGATCTAATACCTGGTTTGGTTTAGAGCCAGGCCGGGTTCTTAAGGGCAGTGACAACAGCTTTGACTTGCAAGTAATTGTTGAGACTGTAGATACCTTTCTCTCTTCCTATCCCACTCATTTTATACCCTCCAAACGGTATTGTCGCGTCAAATACATCGAAACAATTTATCCATACGCTCCCGACCCTCAGTGCTCGCATCAGCCGATTCGCTGTGTCTAGATTGTGGGTGAACACTCCCGCGGCTAAACCGTACCTCGAGTTGTTGGCCCTCGCAATCACCTCATCCAGATCCCTATGAAACATCATCAAAGAGCCATTCATTAGTAAAGTCTAATCAGAAAAATTCAACAAAGAGAGGTAATATTTGGTTTAACATAAGATTAATTATACTTGAATTTTAGTATGGTCTGAACCGGCCCAAAAATCTCGTCTTTAGCTATGAGCATGTCGTCCTGCCAAGTTCAGTGTGGCCTCATGTCAATCTATTTTTATAAGACATGTTGTCTAATGGTAATATTCTGTTTGTACTTACTTTGACGTCTGAGAAGACAGTGGGTTGAATGTAGTAACCCTTGGAACCAAGCCTGTCACCTCCGGTTTGTAAGGTAGCTCCACTTTCAACTCCATATTTAATGTACTTCAGGATTTTTTCAAACTGCTCTGAATCTACCTGTTTTTGTTTTTTTTACCCAACAAGTTAGGAATTTCGAAATGCTGTTTTGACTTTCACTGAGAATGTGGTTACGGTTTCATCATGTGAAAACATTATTTATACCTGGGGACCTTGCTCAATGCCTGACTTGAAGGGATCACCAACAGCACGATTGATTGCACGAGCTTTAGCTTTCTCTACAAACTCATCATACACACGTTCATGTACAAATGTCCGCGAACCAGCACAGCAGCATTGTCCCTGCAAGTTAACCAGAAGATGTTATCAGACAAGGATTGATGTTTAAGCTTGTAAGTAGATTAGAATCCATAAAAACCAATTACAGATGTTTATCTGCGTGATATTACCTGGTTAAAGAACAAAGCGAAATGAGCTAGCTCAACAGCCTGATCCACATCAGCATCTTCACATACAATGAATGGTGACTTGCCTCCAAGCTCAAGAGTCACTGGCTTAAGGTTGCTTTTCGAAGCCAACTCAAGAATTACCTTTCCGACATCTGTAGACCCCGTGAAAGCAACCTGTAGAGTGCAGAGGATTTATCAGAAATTCTAAAGAAGGCAGGTCTATTGAATGTTTTGATCTTATGGTCTTGACTCTAGTTTCTCTACCACAAGATGTTAGGGAAATGTAAGGTCACAAGAAGAAGTTTTGAAGGTTTTTCCTTTAAACCTTATCAATGTCCATGTGACTAGCTATAGCTGCACCAGCTGTAGGCCCAAATCCAGAAACTATATTCACAACTCCTTCAGGAAGTCCAGCCTGTCATGAATATCAGTGACTTGAGAACAAAACTTAACAGATATCAAACTGAACAGGTACTATTTTTTGGTATTAAACCAATTCAGTGAAAGCCAGTAAGTGGGAGTGAATCAAAGATCTCTAGTGGACAATCAAAAGCAAAACAAGAGTACATGGTTACCTCGTGAAGTAGTCTTCCAACAAGAAGAGCAGATAAAGGAGTTTGCTCAGCTGTCTTGAGGACAATGGTGTTTCCGCAAGCTAGAGCTGGTCCAAGTTTCCAAGAAAGCATGAGAAGAGGGAAGTTCCATGGGATGATCTGCCCAGCGACTCCTATAGGCTCATGGAGGGTTTGCACATGGTGCGGACCATCTCCTGGAACCGTCATTCCATGGATCTTGTCTGCCCAACCTGAGAACATCAAAGATGAACAAAGCACAAAATCCTTATCAAGAGGCCAGGAGTACAAGATACATATACATCGGTGTTTGTCTTTGGTTTCCACTCACCGCCATAGTACCGGAAAATCCTAGCAAGCATAGGCACTTCGATTTTGGCAGATTGTTCATAAGGTTTCCCATTATCCCAAGTCTCGAGAGCAGCAATCTCATCATTGTGCTTTTCGATCAAGTCAGCGAAACGAAATAGGATTCTTGATCTCTCCTGAAGAAGTTTTAGTCATCAAGCTGAGAGTCATTTACAAATAGATAGAGAAACACAAAGGAAAGTGCGTTTAATACATACATAAGCAGTCATTCTAGGCCACGGTCCTTGATCAAAGGCCTTGCGTGCGGCTAAAACCGCGCGGTTCACGTCTTCAACATCACCCTCAGCAACTTGAGCAATCACTTCTCCAGTCCTTGGATCCAGAGTGGGGAAAGTCTTCCCTGAGGCTGAATCAACGAATTTACCGCCGATTAGGAGCTGTGTGTGCTCGACCTTCACAGGTGGAGTAATCGTTTGTTCGAGAGCAGCAGCGAGGTTGCTGTATCTGTGAGCTCCTCCTCTCTTCATGTGAGGCTTTTCACCTGAAGGAAAACAAACGACAATTAATCGATCAATCAATCAATAAAGGAAGAGTACAACACAAACAAAAGGATCGGATACCTCTAAGGGAGATGAAGGAGCGAGAAAACAGAGAAGAGAGTCTTCTTGACGCCATTGAATTCGGAAAAAAATTCAGCTGTGGGAAGGTAAAGAGCTCTTATGATAGGAGTAGGACTGTAGGAGGGTTGTGCAGGCACACGAGTGCGCTTCGTTATTATATTACAAACATGGGAATAAACCATTTTAAGATATTATCAAATATTATCCATTCCCACTTGTCACACACACCAAAACAAATATTATCCTAAATATTACCACTCATTCAATAATCCTTTTACCATCCATCTAGTATTTCCTTGAAATTGCAATTCATGCATATTAATAAAAACATGTTTACGGTCAATATTCAGAATTTTGCAAGTGATAGACCGCTCATTTTAATTATGAAATGTAATGTAACACATGGAATAGAAACATTTACCAGTCAAAAACTATCATTTTAATTGTTTTCATAATCTTCTTATATATTATTTGCCAAGTGAATATGGTTCAGACTAAAAATTGGTGTGTTGATATATGACTACCCATAATAAAACTTAATTAATCTAAAATTGAAAATCAAAAAAAAAATAAACAATTATTTAAAAAATTGAAAAACGAAAACTGAGAAGCTCGAAAATTTAATGAAAAAGAAATTTTTTTAATGATCTTACTTAACTATAAAAAATCATATATTACTTATGTTAAATAAAATAGTTATCCGTTTTTGACATTCTTGTGTGCATATAATAAAAAAAAGTCCTAAATAACATCAATATTATGATTAATGTTTTTTATATTATAGTTTCTAGCGGCATCAAATGTCAAAAAAACAAAATATTTCACTATATGCAAAATATGTCAAATGAATTGCATGAACCAAATGTAAAACATATGTAAATGTACAAAATAAAATTTAAAATAAGACAGCTAAGATTATAAAAATCAAGATTTTCAATTTAGCATATAAACGCACAATATAATTTAGAAATTGAAAAATATTATATTACAAATGATCAAAACTATAACTATTTATAAAATTTAATGTTCACATTGTATGCGGACCAACAATCTAGTTTGTAATATAAATAATAGTTAAGATGATTAAAAAAGAAAATGGCACGACATATTTAAGATATCCATTTTTCAAGCACTATATTATACAAAATTGATTTAATTGCATATTATCCGTTTTATTTAATTGGTGATACTATAAATCTACGTTGATATTTTATCATTCTTTGACTTTGTTATTTTATTTAGTTCTTTAAAATTAAAAGAGAAATACCAATAGATATTACAACCCAAGCCATTATTTAATTTACATAAGATAGGTTTTTTTGTAAAATCCCCCATTATTATATTATTATTATTATTTTGTCAATCCCATATAATTAATTAATGATTCTTTCATAATCTACCTAATTCATCCATATTAAAATTACATATTGTGATAAACCCAAATTTTTGACTTGAGAATTTTTGTCATTATGTCTGCCACCACCTGCTTAGTGCTAGCATAATATTATAAGATTATGATTTTTTGAAAAGAATAATTATACTTTTTAGACGCTTGAAAGTGGAATTTAGGCCCAATGAATTAAGAAAATTTAAAAAAAGTTAGTAATGTTGGTCACAAAGCAGTGGCGATAAACAACAAAAATAATAGTACAATATTTTTGATATATCCACGTTTTTAGTTGTAAGAATTAGTATTTTTTATTAGAAAGTGCGTGAGAGTCAGCATGAGATCTTTGGAGTTACCCAATGAAAAAATTCCAAAGGACTTGGTCTTCGATAAATAACAACACAAGTACTAAACCATTTTCACCACCAAATATTACAAAAGTGTAAATTGAAAAGTAAAGCTAATGAAGTTTGTTTCCATCTTAGCCCTCTTCTTCATTCTCTTTTTAGTGCTCTTTGGTAATCTTTGTGTCTTAACATGTATGATTATTTGTATGTGAAAACTATATCATCCCCAGATCAGAGAATGCCATTTTATAAAAGCATGCTCGATAAATATAACACATATTCGATATTTTTATACGGGCAGAAACACCAAAGGTAACCACTAATGAAGATAAATGCTTTAAAAATTCTCTCCAATTGAGGACAAATCACTTGCGTTCTATCTTTGCACGGCTCAGATTTTTTCCTTGTGTTATTCTGCTTGTCTGACAAAAATGGGAGCGAAAAGCGGCAAATGTGAATGGGGAACAAAAAATCCACTTGATGTTACATGTTTTTGTGATTTTTGCAATAGTGACCCCATACCATTTGATTCACACAATCAAATTAGTTAATGCTTTAATACATACAAGCACAGTCAAGATTATCCGCATCTAATAGCACCTTTAAATGCATCTTTTGACGTATTCTACAAAATTATTATGTAAACTCAAGTTATTATGGGTAATCAAAAAAAGAAACCATGAGAGCTTATCATAAAAAGAGACAAAGTGATTAACAAATTAAGATGACTTGGTTTTTTGGTTAACTGGTGAGTAACAAATAAAACGAAAATAGTCTTGTACATACATTAACAGAGAAACTAAAAAGCAGAGAGAGACAAAATCTTCCACAGAAACACAACGAAAGGGAAACAGAGAGTCATAGACTCTAACAACATCAAACACCACCCTACGTGTACAAATTAAAATTATGGGTGAAATGAAGTTTCTTAAAAAGAAATTATGGGTGTAATTCATTACTTACTTTGCTGAGTATGAGTTGTTCCACAACATGATCGAGTTTGCTCCCGAAATCATCAGCTTCTTGGTATATCTTCGCTTTCAAGTTATCAACAACATCCCTTGATCTTGCATTACTCTGGGAAGAATCAATGTCCGAACTCACGGGAGTGTTGCCTGAAGACATGATAGCTAAAGAAAATTAGAAACCTAAAAACTTGAAGAAAATTGTAGAATATGAAGAAAGAGATAGGAGATAGATATAAGTTTTAAGGAGGAAGTGTGATTGAATTAAATATCATGCGTCTTATTGAGTTATCATGTGTTTTATATTTTCTGCTTTTAACTATTCTTGGTCAAAGAGTATGATTTTTTCCATAAAAAAACTCAATTTCCATTAAATATGTTTACCTTAAACACATATTGACCGCTTTAAAGTATTTATATTAAAATCAATCATTTTATGCTTTCTATATATAAATTTAAATATTTTCTAATTATAGAAAATTAATCTATCTTTTATTTTTTGTTTAAATGATGCAAAAAAACTCTCCTCCTATTAGAAACTTAATATATTTTTTTATTTTTTATTTAAACGGTGTAAATAATATATCCTCATATTTAACATATATTATTTTAAATTTTAATAATTTTTAGTTTTAACATAATTAAAAAAGATTTAATAACCTATCCTCATCACGATTCAGTAGAATAAAATTACGTATATATTGCATCAAATTGACGAAAAATACATAATTCTCGATTTTTTGGTAAAATAATTACTCGACTTATTCTTTTTGTGCTAATAATAATAATAATAATCATTTAAAAGTCTCTGTATTACTATTTTTGTTATCTCTACATTAGCGTATCTATCGGTTGTGATCAATAGAACATAAACAATATTCTTCATATATATGTCATCATTGCATAACGAAGCTAATTCCAAAAAAAACCTTTTGTTTTATAACGAAGAAAGCAAAAAAAACTATGATATATTATATTGTTTTTAATGATCAAAATTATGTGTAATCTTATTTGAATAATACAAAAAACAACAATAATCAAGTCCTAACAACACTACATACAAACATTGAACTTGTGGTGCTGTAAAAAAACCGGAGAAAGCTTGGTTTTTATGTTTTTTTATCTTGGTTTCGAGTCGTTTTCTTTGTTACGGAATGCAGGAAGTGAGATGAATGATCTCTTAAAGTCACATTCTTTCGCCATAAAACTCCTCTGATGAATCGAGTTTTTTAAGCATTCAAAACACAAAGCAAAAAGATGTGATTAGAGAGGACTTTCATGAAACCAATTAAAGAAAAAAACCAACAAAAAAGAATAAGATGAAAACATAAAAAAGCTTTATTAATACTTTGCTCATCTTCAAAATGCTGATTTTGAGTAAATATCATTCTTGATTTTCTTAATTCATAAAATTAGTAGATATTTTAAAATTTTATATATATAACACTTTTAAAATATAGACATAAAAATACCTTTTGATCGACTAAAATAGCCTCGAGCTTTTCACGACATGCAGAACATTAACGCCAAACACGAAGCGCTTTCACGTTTATGCTCCAATTAATCCGTAGAAACGATTTTAGATCTTTGATGAAATCAATTTTTAACAAAGACATTGGAGATAACAAAAACGTGTAATATAACGTAAACATGCTTTGTAGCACACATATTTATAAGAAAAAAATCTTGCAAGGCAAGGTGACATTAAATTGTCATTTTCCTTAATAACGTATAACGTAATATCAACTTTTCATATATACGGTCCGACTATGTTTAATTTTGTATAGAGTAATTAACAATTTCTATATATATGGGCCGAATATAATTTAAAAATAGAAACTTTTCTTTGTATGTAGAAATTTTAAATTGTCGTCGAAGACTTTTCTTTGTATGTGTATTTTTTTATGTTAATATATTTTATTTTTAAGAGTATACAACTATATACATTCTTTTGAAATATGAAACAAAATATGAGAATTAAAAAATCCAACTCAACATAAGTTTTCTAGTCTATTAATCCAATTAAAAATATATAAACCTAAAGAAAAATAGTGTATAAGAAATTTAAATATGTTAAATTGGTCTAAATATTAATAGATCCTAAAGAAGAAAAAAATATATATATATATACACATAACACTCATAAAAAATTTGTTTAGTCTTATTTTTTAATAATGTTTAAAGATTTGTTGCAAATTTATTATATATTTTATAACATCTAATTGAAAATTTTAAAAAATAAATTTATTACACTTTTATAAGATATTTTCTATTACATTTTTTATTTTCATATGATATATTTTTGAATTTTAATATGATATAATAAAGAATTTTACATATAATTTAACTAATCAATGTTTTTTATATGATCATATAAACAATTTAACATATAACTTTTACTTTATAATATGCCCTAATAAAAAGAACATTAAATTTGAGAGAGAGTATCGAACTAGAGAATAACAAGGAAGAAAATTTCATTCCTTGATTGTTTGGATATTACATATAAAGGTTCCTTAAATAGAAGAAGTTCATGAATAAACAAATGCAATGAAGTACAATAACTAAAACAAGAAAGTGACCCTCCTTTTGTTTGAATCCCAACGACTTCTTACATGTAAGAGTGACATGTCTTCTTCCTGGTTTTGTTATCTTTACACATGTGACTTTCTATTTTCCAAAATAGCTTATTCCTTCTTCCTTGCCACCAACGGCATTGTTGATACCCATAGATAGATTTAACTGTTGAATTAATTTCAACACACTTGTTAAGAAATAATTCTATCTTTGTATGCTCAGTTAGCGCCGCCGTCAGCCGATCATGTTTTTTTTTCTTTGCTTAGTTTTCGTCTCCATCATCCATTTCCAGAACAGCTTGACATGATTCTAGCTCTGCTTCAAGTTGTGGCGTTTGGGTTCTTCTCACGGTGAGTTCTTGAGTGAGCTCCTTTAACTTGCAGCGTGGAGGTAGATCGAGGGTTGATGGCGAGTTTGGATGAAGGAGATCAGCTTTTGAGGCGAGATCGTAAGTTCTTCATCTCTGATGCTTCCTTGATTCTATTTTTGGAGATGACTAGAGGTTGTTTCGCTTTCTACTTTGCGATGAAGCCTAGTTTATTTTAGTCTCGCGTCTCTCTCCTTTGATTCAGTTACTCATCAAGCTTTCAAAGGTTTGTATTCTCGTCCTCTTTAGTGTTTTAACAGTAAAAGGAGGTTAGGTTTATACGGATTTCTAGGGGTTGTTTGGTCGTGCAATTTGTGGGTTGGTGTCAACCTTGGGCTTTCGGTTGGGGTTTCTCGAGAGAAGATTTGGTTCGCTTTCCTCTTAGGCTTTTAGGTTCAAGTTTCTTGTATTCGGCTTGGTCTTGTTGCTCGACTTCTGGTGGTGCTTTAGATTAAGTTTCATTAGGTGAAGCTTCAATGTCGAAGAGTTGTGATGTCCCTTAGTTTGAAACCTACGGGTTATCCGGATTACTTAGTAAGGGGTTGCGTAACTATGACTCAATTATGTTTGGTCTTTGAGTGGTCGACTGCTTTCTAGGTTCCTCATTGGCTGCTCGGGTTGGAAATTCGTCTTTATGTGGTTGCGTGTTATTGAAGCAATGGAATGGGTAACTGTTGTTCTTGGTTCCCAGATAGAACAATATAAGAAATTCTTCTCTCAACTCAAATAATCTCAACCATCAACGCTTTCTCGCTCAATCCTGCTTCTGATATCGATTTGCTTTGTCTTTTTAGAGTTTATTTCCCCTATTCAGATTGATCGTATTTATCTTTATCTCCTTGATGTTTGTTAATTTCAGTTTTCGATGAATGTTTAATCCATCTTATGGCTCCGAGAGGTGTGTGCACCTCACCGGCTTCTAGCTCCGAAAAGGTTGTCAACCTTTATCGGCTTTGTACTTTGTATTTGGTTTATATATTAAATAAATACTACCAGGTGGAAAAAAAAAAACATGATATAATATCAAAATATCTGATGGAGGTGGATTCCACCCCATCCAAACCGGTTCAAATATTCCGAAGGTTGAACTAGAAATCGGAAGAAAGCCTCGGAGGTCCACTATGAAGAAGGAAATGGAGAATAGTGAGAGAAAAAAGGTAGTGGACCAGAAGAAAGACATAGACCCATATCATTGAAATCAAGCTCAGCTCGATCCTAAGGCATTTAATGTTGAGGATCCTCACATTAAGGAGGGCGGATTCTCCGAAGTAGATCGGGGAGCGGTTACGGCTTGAGTAGCAAAGGGGGAGACGGGTCTTTGAACTCATTCTTGTATTTGTCTAGCTGTATTTTTGAACACTTGTTTTCACATTTAAATCTTATTCCCGATCAATACATCTCGATTTCTACACATTGTTTCTTTTGGTTCTGAGTTGGATCTTTAGATCCATCAATATCCAACGCTATAAACTTAAGTTTGTAACCAACCATTGCAATACACCGTTCCACAATATGTTTAGCCTACATCAATCAAGATTTGGATCTTTTTCTTTTCTGTATAAACAAAACATTAACATGTCCGGTCCATAGAACAAACGGGCTTAAACCAACGCTTCAAGGCAGCCCTGATAGGGAGGCGAGGAAGCTTTGAAATTATTCTCCAACTAGTTTTGTTGGGGTCAAATTTTGAGATATGTGCCATTGATTTGTCATATTCGGTAATATTACGTGGAGGTCTCGGGTTGAAGGCTTGGAAGTTCTTTTTTTCTGGGTCATGTCTTCTATGTCCCACTAAACTTTTAAATCGACAAAGACCTTTTAAACCCATATTAGTTTGTTTTTGTCTAAAATATTCAGAGTAATAAACTTTATGCGGCAAAGAAATCCCCTACATGGCAAAAAAATCACCCACCTTACCCGCTAAAATCTAAAATAATAAATTATAAATTATTCTATTTATATATAAAAATATCGATCTATAGTTTATCAAAATTATTTTTAAATAGTTATTGAAAGTTAGAAGTTATGACGCTTTTTTGTGACGAAAAAAAAAAGAAAAAAAAAAGAAGTTATGATGTTTTTATGACGTCTTTATCGAAAAAATGAAAAAACATGACGTTTTTATTGTTCATATGAATTTCTTTGAATTAATCAAATATACAAAATTTTAAAAAATTTTGAGTATAAAAATTTTTATAAAAAGGGTGATTGATTTTATTTTGTATTTTTAATCTATCTTTTTTAATTTATTTTATTTCAAGATAAATTTATCATATATCAATTTTAAAATGAATAAAATATATAAAATAACTTATTAAAGATAACCTTGATTTTTTTAAATAAATAAATAGATTTATTTAATTTTCTTTAATTAAATTTTGTTTGATATTTATTAATTTTCGATTTATTAATAAATTAACTCAATATTAAAGATGACATAGTAATCAACAAATTTAACTTTTAATATAGTGCAAACTAACTTCGTACTTAATAAATAAATTAGAGCTTGATCCGCGCGATCGCACTGGTGTTTTTTAATTTTAATGTATTCAAATTTATGATTGATTATGTTTATATTTTTCGAGTATCAAGTTTCATAGTTTCGGTTATTTCGAGTTTCAAATTCGGGTTCAGATTATTTTTCAGTTATTTCGAACTTTGGACTTAGGTTTAGATTATTTTTCGGTTATTAAAATATATCTTCAAATTCATTGTTATTTAAAATATTTTAAGTAATAGACTTTAAATGATTTAAGGTGTTTTAGTAAAATTTACTTCAAAGAATCAAGTCACAGTATATCACTTGGTATTAAGTCGAATTGTAGAGAATGTCTGCAAAATCACAACTACTTCTCTAATTCATCAAAATCTTCTAAAAACTTATTAAAAAAAAATCAAATCACATCAAATACACAATTCAATACATCTCTCTTATGTTTTTTTAATAGAAATAATGAATGTTTTTTTTGTTAATAGAAATAATGAATGTTTTAGGTTATTAGTTATTATACATGATTTCTCTAGAAGTAGTTTAGAATTAAAAAAAATATATCCGACCTAATTAGACTCATTTTTCTTTTCGTTTTTTTTGGTTTGAAAGGGTCAAAAACTAAAGATAAAAACCGGTGCGTTTTGCTCTCTGATGCGAAAAGAAGGCGATTGTTCAGTTGTTATCGTCGCCGCCGGCTTGGCGGTTGAGTACGCGAATCTCGGGTGCGTGGCCACGACCCACGACCTTGAGGAACCACCCATGTTCGATCATCCCTCGCGACGTGAAGAAATAACTTCCCCTCTCCCAAATTGCTTATATAAACCTCTCTTTCTTCCTCATCTATTTCTCCCTCCAAATCAAAACCAAAATTGTACTCTGTTCTTATCCCTCTTCTGTAAATCGATGGCTGAGAATATGAGAAGAGGACTACAAGACTTGAACCTCGGTATTGACGACGAGCCATACCTTCTACCGCCGGCGGTAGTGAGACAAGCAGCAGAGGAGAACCGTTCTATCCTAATCGGTCGGCCAGTCATGCCTCGGCGCCAGAATATCCGCTCCATCATTGCAAACCTTCCAAGGCTCTGGGGATTACATGGTGTGGCTCACGGACGGATCATTGACGGGCGTCGTTTCCAATTTGTGTTCCCCTCCGAGGAACTTATGCTGTCTGTTCTCCGACGAGGCCCTTGGGCCTATGCCGAGAGGATGTTGATTCTCGAACGATGGACACCATTGATGAACCCCTTGATGATGAATTTCATCCGCTTTTGGATCCAAATCCGAGGGATTCCGTATCAATTCATGAATCGCGAGGTGATTGCCCATGTCGGGCGTGCTCTTGGTCCATTGATGAATGTGGATTACGATCCGGCGGCTACGGTTCGGGTCGAGTTCGTCCGCGTTCAGATTAACTGGGATATTAATCTCCCTTTGCGATTCCAACGCCACTTTCAGTTCGTGCAAGGGGTAAATACTCTGCTTATTTTCCATTACGAAAGGCTTCGCGGTTTCTGTGACATTTGCGGGCTAATCACACATGATTCTGGTCGCTGCTTGGTCCCAAATGGTGGGGATGATTCGGATTCGAGTGACGGTGATGATGGTCCAGACCCGCCGCCACCAACACAAGGTAACCATGGAGTTGTTATTCGTGATATACCACCTGTTGTACCTGATGAAATGCAGCATGAAGAAGCTCCTGGTCCGCTTATGAATGGCCATAGAGCTCGCCATCCTCTTGACCACATGGAAGATGAAGACATGAGTGATGATCTCGGGCAAGCAGAAGAGGTGCATGAAGTGGATGATGATGTGATAGCCCCTGTTGATCCCTCACCAGAAATGGAAGCGGTGGTTGTCATAAGCTCTGAAGATGAAGAGGACCCTACTGAAGCTGAGGACACTGAGGCTGGCCGTGGCCTAGGTACTGGTAGTGATGATGCTCGTGTTTCAATTACTGTTGATACAGGTTCTGGAGGTCATCGGAATGGGATCATTGGTGTGGATCACTCCGATAATGTGATGTCTTTCTCCGACATCCATCCAGACACTGACCGTGAAGAGGCACGAGCTAAGTTGAAGAGGAAGTTTCTGGAAGGCTTAATTGAGACAGAGAATAGGAAGTCTCGTTATCGAGACATTGGTGAAGGCAGTGGGGGGAATTCTCGTGAAGATAGTGGTTCGGTGGGCCCTAAGCCACCGAGGAACCCATGAATACAACGGTTTGGAACTGTCAAGGTCTTGGCATTGACTTGACAGTTCGACGCCTAAAGGAGATACGTAAAAAATATCTCTCGGACATCATTTGCCTACTCGAAACCAAGCAACAAGACGATTATATCCGTGACGTTTGTTGTGACATAGGTTATGATTTCGTTTTCACCGTTCCTCCTATAGGTCTTAGTGGAGGTATTGCAATCTTTGTTAAGAATTCTGTTTCAGTTTCCTTCTGTTTCAGTAATGCTAATCTTGTAGACTGTCAAGTTTCTTTTAATGGATTTTCTTTCTATTTGTCCTTTGTTTACGGGTTTCCCGAACCCAAAATGAGACATCTTCTTTGGGAACGCTTAGAAAGAATTGCCACAACTCGACATGATCCTTGGTTGATTACCGGTGACTTTAATGAGATCTTGTCAAATAATGAAAAGAAAGGAGGCCCTTTAAGAGCAGAAAGTACATTTAATGGCTTTCGCCATATGGTGTCAACGTGTGGTTTCTGAGATTTGAAAGGAGTTGGTAATAAGTTCACTTGGACCGGAAAGCGACGTAATCACCACATTTGGTGTTGTCTAGATAGAGCAATGGCGAATTCACAATGGCTCGCCCATCACCCATCAGCCACAGTGGAATTTTTACCTTTCGAAGGTTCGGATCATCGACCTTTAGTCATCTGCTCTTCCCAACAGATAGGCACTCGTCGAGGTCAGTTTATATATGATGCAAGCCTCGCAGACAATGAAGATTTTGCTGAGATTATCAACTCTTTATGGACCCGACTTCACTTTCGTCAATCCTCTCTCCATGAGAAGCTCCGTGATTCTCGCGCCACAATTTCTCACTGGAGGCGGGCGGACCCATCGTCCCAATGCGGCTGTTCGTATCGCTCTATTGAAACGGGAGCTTGAGCATGCAACAACTAATGGGGCCTCATCGGAAAGGTTAAATGAACTAAAGAAAGACTTGACGGCGACTTACAAAGATGAGGAAATCTTTTGGAAGATAAAAAGTCGAAATAAATGGCTCGAACACGGTGACCGCAACACGAAGTTCTTTTTGGCTACTGCTAAAACAAGACTTGCCCGAAATCGCATTTTGGCCATCGAAGATGATGATGGACGCATCTATAGGGGTGATGAAGAAGTCGGTCATGCTGCTAGCACATATTTCTCTACACTATTTGCATCAATCCGGCAAGAAGAGTATACTCGACTACGGACCGACACCTTCAGCGACTTCCCATCTCGGGTTACCGCTCAGATGAATGACGACCTCACTCGCCCTTTTTCCAAGGATGAAATACAACAAGCAGTCTTTCAAATTGGTCCTACCAGGGCGCCAGGACCAGATGGTTATACATGTTCTTTTTTTTCAACAATTCTGGCCAACTATTAAAAATGACGTCAGGAGTATGGTTCAAGACTTTTTTGATTATGGAACCATGTCGGAGGGCTGCAACCATACAAATATTTTCTTGCTCCCCAAAATTGAGCTCCCCAAAACAATGGCCGACTTTCGACCCATCGCTCTCTGCAATGTCGCATATAAAATCATCTCCAAGCTCCTCGCTAACCGTCTCAAAGGTCATCTTCATCATCTTATCTCCGAAAACCAAGCAGCCTTTATACCTGGGAGACAAGGTATTGATAATGTTATAGTGGCTCAAGAGTTGCTTCACTCCTTGAAATCACGAAAGAGATGGGCGAAATCATACATGGCTGTAAAAACGGACATCTCCAAAGCATATGACCGTATTGAATGGCATTTCCTTCGGGACACTATGATAGCTATGGGTTTTGATTCCAAATGGATATCCTGGATAATGGCATGCGTCGAGTCGGTCACTTTCTCAGTCCTGATTAATGGCTCGCCCCAAGGCAATTTTCAGCCAACGAGAGGAATCCGCCAAGGGGATCCGCTGTCGCCTTATCTATTTATTCTCTGTGCGGAGGTGCTCACCCATCTATTCCATCAAGCTGAGAGGAAGCGTATTATTAAAGGTATGAAAATCAGTAATTCAGGCCCTACTGTCCATAACCTTTTTTCGCAAATGATGCGATATTTTTCTGTCATGCGCATCCTAAATCGGCTCGAACGATAAGGAGAACCTTGGCAATCTATGAAAAGTTGTCGGGTCAAGCTGTAAATCTACACAAATCGGTCGTCACCTTTGGGGCTAAAGTCCAGGATGGCGTAAAAAGTAATCTCCGACGGATTTTGAATATTCATAATGAAGGGGGACATGGAAGCTACTTGGGTCTACCGGAACAAATTGGCAGACGGAAGAAGGAAGTCTTCCGTTATATTGTCGAAAAAGTTAAACAACGTACAGAAGGATGGTCAAACAAGTTTCTATCGGCAGCGGGTAAAGAGATATTACTAAAAACAATAGCTCTAGCTCTTCCGGTCTATACTATGAATGTTTTCAAACTCCCTATCGGCATTTTTGAAGAGATTGAAAGTACTATCGCCACATTCTGGTGGAGTAAGGGCAACGGAAGACGTTCCATGCATTGGTTCTCTTGGAACCGGCTAAGTTTCCCTAAGAGTCAGGGTGGTCTTGGCTTCCGCGATATCGAACAGTTCAATACGGCACTTTTATCTAAACAATTTTGGCGCATCATGCATAATCCTTCCAGTTTAGCGGCTCGGGTTCTTCGGGGTCGTTATTACCCGGAGACCCACATCCTTGAAGCATCTGCGGGCAAGAAATCGTCCTTTGTCTGGCGTTCTTTGCTAGCGGGCAGAGATTTGGTTCGGAGTGGCCTCCAAATTATCGTTGGCAATGGTGAATCTACTCGCGTATGGTCAGATCCGTGGATCCCTGAAACACCTCCTCGGCCTCCCCGAAAGTTGATTGGACCGGTTTCGCCGCTCAATATGGTTTCAGAGCTCTTTAATCATTCAGGACAATGGCACCTCCCGACTCTTCAAGCACACTTCACACCGGAGGACGTAGAGGCAATACTCTCTATACATCTTACCACTCGTAAGTCCTTTGATCTCGTTGGTTGGCATTATACAAAAATCGGATTGTATACGGTTAAATCAGGTGCATGGCTTGCAAAATCACAAGCTCTTCAGTCGACGACGATACCTCCTCCTCCGGGGGATCCAGACATCAAAAAGGCAATATGGAAGTTACGAACCATGTCAAAACTTAAACATTTCCTCTGACGCTCTGTTTCTAATTCCCTATCAGTAGGTTCTACTCTCATGCATCGCGGAATTACCACTGATAGTCTGTGTCGACGGTGTTGCACGGGGGAGGAAACCATGAACCACCTGTTCTTTCTCTGCCCTCATGCTGTTAGGGTGTGGCGTGGCTCTGGATTTGCAATTCCTCTCCTTCACGATGTATCGCTGACATATGAAAGTAAGTTGCTTTACCTCCTTCAAACTTGTAGTAGTTCACCCCTCACGGAGTTTCAAAGACAACTACCGTTCTGGCTTCTTTGGAGACTATGGAAATGTCGAAATACTTTGGTTTATCAGCAAAGCTCCATTGAATGGGACAAGGTCGTCCGCCAAACTCGGGACGATACTTTCGAATTTACTTCGAGTCTGAAAACTACCTCTCACTGTCACTCCCAAATAACTACTACTTCGAGTTGGCAACAACCTCCGCGTTTTTTGGTTAAATGTAACTATGACAGCGCCCAAGAGGCCAGAGGAAGATCAAAGACCGGTTGGATTCTCCGCGATAATCAGGGGACGTTCATATGTGCAGGGGTAACACTTGTCAGGACTACGCATTGTTCTTTGGAACTTGAAATGCAAGCTCTATTAGTCGCCATGCAACAATGCTGGATTTGGGGATACAAATCTTGTATCTTCGAAGGAGATAACAAGAATTTGTGGAATATCCTTCAGCGAAAAGATATCAACTTTGGACTTCACAATTTATTCCAAGAAATCACTCATTGGAGTGAACGGTTCGAAGAAATTCACTACACTTGGGTCATCTAACAAGACGGCGGATTTTATTGCAAAGAAGTCACTTCGTCAAATCTCTTCAATTACTTTCAATTTTATTCCTTTTGGTTTAGATGACATTTTGTACGAAGACCAAGCGCATTGCTAATAATTAATATAAGACGTTAAAAAAAAAAAAAGAAAGGGTAGAAAACTTTTCTACACTAGATAAAAATCATATGTGATTGCGTTTTCCATTTGTATAAAACTAAAACATTCTAAACATATAAACCTTTTGCTATATTTTTAAAAGTCAACAAATAGGTTATGGAAATGAGTCCGAGGTGAATTTGAGATTGGGCACAAACGTGCAGCTCTCTCTCTCACACACACTCTACGTGTCGATACTACATTGGTTTAACTATACCGACGTAAATGGAATAGCAGTTACGATAAAATAGCATCCTCCAAAAACTTATCCATTCGGGAAACATTCTGAACCAAGATAAGTCACTCTGGGTCCCACCATACATCAAAGCCTCCAAGACTGTGTCTGATGACGTGTCGACTTATTATTCGTTCCTTATCAGACCCCACTCATCCCCGCCCACGTGCCTCCTCTCCCTTTGCAAAAACTTTTTAGAAGAAATATCGAACTCAAATTACACCTCTGAATTACACGTGTCACTACACCCACGCGCTTTGTCTCTATCGAGCTGTTATTAATAATAAAACTTATTTTTTTAAAGATAATTTAAACAAAAAAAGAAAGAAGAAAAAGTAAGTGTCTATCTGATTCAGATCCAATCAACCCAATCCTCGTTGGCTTCATAAATCGAACCACTAAACCAACGCAGGGTATTATCGTAATTAAAACATTGTTTAATTGTACTTAGTGATTTTTTTCTTAATGCTACTTTGTCCCTTGGGGATCTAAAGGGCCACCACAACTATTGGTGCCCTTCTTTTTATCTATCAATAAAATTTACGATAATGTGTATGCTTACATGTTTTAATTATTTTTGTTTGGTCAAATTTTAAAATATAATAATGACTTCTTCTTCTTCTTATTTAATTATTATAAAAATTTTACTTTATCTTTTTTTCGCCTACTCTATCTAATATGTACATGCATGTTGCACTACCGATGATGTCTGTTCCAGTTTATGTCTTTTTCTAAGACTTTTGAGTAATACTACAAATAATTTATAAATGATACAATCCTTCTTTTCAAAGCAATAAGATTGATTCGAATCGTCTCATCCGTAGGGGATATTAGTCTTAGAGATCGTGTGTGGAAGTTTTTGGTTTTTGACCAATGGATTACAATTATTTTATTTTTTCTAGCCAACGGATAATGGGTATTATTTTATGTAACGTTATTTGCACTTTGTGGAACTTAGACTACTCTATATCTCTATGCAAAGTATTATAACAAATCGAAATGCTTCAAGTATCAATTATAAATTTTACAAAAAAAAAAAGTAACAATTATAAAGCCAAGATTTGAAACTGGTTTACCGCAATCTAAATCCTTGTCGCCATCGAGATGTGCATATAAATCATTTTATTAATTTATGGATGTATATTAATTTATCAAATATTAATTTATAAAAATTATGATGTAAAACGCATTCACTTGAATGGATTTGATTCCAAAGATCCGAATTTTTTGGCTTATAGTTCTAATCACTCTAGTGCATGTAATCTTTAGTGCTTGTATTGTAATTTAAAAAAATTAAATAAAATTTAGAATATCGCTTGTTAATTATTAACAAAACTTGAGATGTTCGCAACACCTATAAAATATATAGACACGCTTTATATGATAGTCATAAAATAGGTTTGTACTAAATATGAATGCACATAATTCCCGTTATATACTTTATATAAATTTCGTTCATGTAACATATGATAAACTAAAATATAGTAAAATGAACTCAATAGAACATAAAAAAACCCTTCGCTTTGCTTCGAACCGTTATTCGTGCTGACTCGATCCGTCAAATTCGGATATCCGTAATTTTTTGAAGCAAAACAAATATTAAAAATCAATATCCGTTAAAAACGAAACGAATCACAAATACTAAAATTTTGAGAGACGGATATCCGCTCCGACATATATATAAATACATATATGTAGATGATTAAATATATATAAATTTATATAATTATTATCTCTATATATAAACAAAATACATTTTATTCAAATTATTTTTAAAATATTAAAATAAGAAAGAAAGGTATAAAAATAATAATACCTGAAACATTTTTGTTGAACTTTATTATTTAAATATTTTTTTAAGTAGCTTTAAAATGTATGAAGCGAAAAATTTTATTTATTTTCTACTTGTTAGTTTATACTAAGCATAAATTTTCTATTGTAAACCAAAAATCTACAGTTATATTTAAGTTTTACTTGTATTTGACAAAATCGATCGGATATCCGCTAATATCCACAAATACTTATGAATTTTCCGGATATCTGTATTTTTCCGGAGCAAAGCAAATCATAAAACTAAATATCCGTAAAAAAACGAAACAAATCACAAATATCTAAGTTTTGGTAATATCAGCTCCTCGTCCACTCTTATTATATGTTTGAGAGGAAAAAAATTCTCCAAATAACTTCGAAAAGAAAAGAGAAAAAAATATTTAGTATCATTATTTAAACTTTGTTGCCGTGGTTGAATTTGGATAAACTCGTAAACGATAGGATCAATAAGTGCGATAAAAAAGTGGACCCCGTACACAATACACGACCTAGACATTATGTTTGATGAGATCTCTTAATCTCTTTAAATTTAATTTGGATTAAAGATATTTTATTTTTATTTTCTTTGTTTCGCAGCCGAAATTTTTTTTAAGAAAGAAAATGGTCCACCACATTATCTAGTCATCATCTACCAACCCTATTGTACGAAAAGATGATGATAAGAGGATTAAGGGTAATAATGTAATTTAACATTTAACCCTCGTATTATTTTATAGCCGAAATTAGGAAAAAAATAAAATAATAAATAGATCGTTAGAAAACGTGTATATGTGCATTTGGTATTGTATCAGTTTTTTTTTCTTCTTATTATTTATTTTCCTTTTTCATTTCTCTATTGTCTCTCGCATTAATTTCTTTCGATACTTTCTCTCTCTATCTCTCTCCGACTCTCCAGCGAGTTCTCTGAGTCCTTATCGTTCTCTTTTGTAAACTTTTTTTTGTTCTTTCATTGGTTCCACGAAGAAGACAATCAACGGTCTTTTCCCTTTCGCCGGCGATTTGCGATTTACCGGAGAAGGTGAGTAGCGGCAGTGTGTTAATCACTTTCTTATTCTTTTGGTTGCTCGACTTTTTATTGGAATTACACAGCTTCTGATTTTAGATTTTAGCTGTTTTTTGGAGCGAAGTGAATCGGTTTTCGAAACGGTTTTGTCTAGCTGTTTTCGGATTTTGTTTTCGCGATCGCAATTTTGGGATTGATTTGGGTTTCAGATGATTAGTTTATTTGATGTGTGTAGCTAAAGTTTTATTCCGGAATCGATTTCAGATTTGTTTTTCTGAATCTTTTTTTTTGTGTGTGTGTTGCCATTGTTGGTTTGTTTGTACGCTCTGGGGTGTGAAAGTATGATTGTTTGAAGATGAGTTTTGTCAAATCGAAATGAAGATTGAGATCATTGTTTCATCAATTTTTTGGCGAGGTCAAGACTTTGCTTTTTCTCTTTTTCAGGTATTATTTGGCCAGGACTCATTTGAGTGTGTTTAGACGCGTGTTGTGTTGTTTAGAATTTTCATGGTGTCGAGATCTTGTGCAAATTTTCTTGACTTAGCTTCTTGGGACTTATTAGACTTCCCCCAGACTCAGAGAGCACTTCCTCGTGTCATGACTGTTCCTGGTATTGTCTCTGAGTTGGAAGGAGGCAGCGGTGATGGCTCCTCCGATGTTAATTCCTCCACTGGTTCTTCCCACGAGCGGAAGATCATTGTGGCTAACATGTTACCTCTACAAGCTAAGCGAGACACTGAAACTGGACAATGGTGTTTTAGCTGGGATGAAGATTCTCTCCTCCTGCAACTCAGAGATGGGTTTTCTTCTGATACAGAGTTTGTTTACATTGGTTCACTCAATGCTGATATTGGTACCAGTGAACAAGAGGCGGTTTCCCAGAAGCTTTTGACGGATTTCAATTGCGTCCCTACGTTTATACCGCAGGAGATTCAGGAAAAGTTCTATCGTGGTTTCTGTAAGCATCACTTGTGGCCCCTCTTCCACTATATGCTTCCCATGTTCCCTGACCACGGTGATCGTTTTGACCGGCGTCTCTGGCAGGCTTATGTTTCTGCTAACAAGATATTTTCAGACAGGGTGATGGAAGTCATCAACCCTGAGGAAGATTATGTTTGGATTCAGGATTATCATCTGATGGTTCTTCCCACATTCTTGAGAAAGCGGTTCAACAGGATCAAGCTCGGATTTTTCCTTCACAGTCCCTTTCCCTCCTCAGAAATCTACCGCACCTTGCCAGTCCGGGATGACATTCTAAGAGGATTGTTGAACTGTGATCTCATCGGTTTCCACACATTTGATTATGCTCGCCATTTTTTGTCATGCTGCAGTAGAATGCTTGGCCTTGATTATGAATCTAAGCGTGGGCACATTGGGCTTGATTACTTTGGTCGAACGGTGTTTATTAAGATTCTTCCTATTGGTATCCATATCGGTAGGCTGGAATCTGTTCTGAATCTCCCCTCAACTGCAGCGAAAATGAAAGAGATCCAAGAGCAGTTTAAGGGCAAAAAGTTGATTCTTGGTGTCGATGACATGGACATCTTTAAAGGCATAAGCCTCAAACTTATAGCCATGGAACATCTCTTTGAGACGTATTGGCATATGAGAGGAAAAGTTGTCCTGATTCAGATAGTGAACCCAGCACGAGCCTCAGGAAAGGATGTGGAAGAAGCAAAGAAGGAGACATATGAAACCGCCAAAAGGATCAATGAGCGCTATGGTTCTGCTGGATATCAGCCAGTTATTTTGATTGATCGTCTTGTTCCCCGTTATGAGAAGACTGCCTACTATGCTATGGCAGACTGCTGCCTGGTGAACGCAGTAAGAGATGGCATGAACTTAGTTCCGTATAAATATATCATTTGTAGGCAAGGGACCCCAATTATGGATAAGGCCATGAGCATTAGCCATGATTCACCACGCACAAGCATGCTTGTGGTCTCTGAGTTTATCGGTTGCTCGCCTTCTTTGAGTGGTGCGATCAGGGTGAACCCATGGGATGTAGATGCTGTTGCAGAAGCGGTTAACTTAGCGCTCAAAATGAGTGAGACTGAAAAGCGATTGAGGCATGAGAAACACTATCATTATGTCAGTTCTCATGATGTGGGTTATTGGGCAAAGAGCTTTATGCAGGATCTGGAGAGGGCATGCCAAGATCATTATAACAAACGTTGTTGGGGTATTGGTTTTGGCTTGAGTTTCAGAGTTTTGTCACTATCTCCAAGTTTTAGGAAGCTATCTATCGATCACATTCTCTCGACGTACAGAAATACAGAGAGAAGGGCAATATTTTTGGACTATGACGGCACCCTCGTTCCCGAGAGCTCGGTTATTAAAACCCCTACAGCTGAAGTCCTCTCTGTTCTGAAATCTTTGTGTGGAGATCCTAAAAACACTGTGTTTATTGTCAGTGGAAGAGGCTTCGAGTCCCTGAGCGACTGGCTATCTCCGTGTGAAAATCTTGGAATAGCGGCTGAACACGGATACTTTGTAAGGTATAAAATGCGCTCCAGTTTCTACATAAATCGTTCTCTCAATTAAGTTTTATAACAAGTATTAGACCAAACAAAGAGCCATGTGTTTGTGTTTGTGTTCAGGTGGAGTAGCACGAAAGAGTGGGAGACTTGTTACTCGTCAAATGAAGCAGAGTGGAAGACAATGGTAGAACCAGTAATGAGATCATACATGGAGGCGACTGATGGTTCCACTATAGAGTTCAAGGAGAGCGCTATGGTTTGGCATCATCAAGACGCGGATCCAGACTTTGGATCCTGCCAAGCAAAGGAGCTTCTGGACCATCTAGAGAGTGTACTCGCAAATGAGCCTGTGGTAGTCAAGAGAGGCCAACACATCGTAGAGGTGAAACCACAGGTAAAGAAAGACAAGAAAGCCATTTTAATCCTTTGCTTTACTTGCATACAAGTAACTAAGTGCTGGAATCTGTTAAGAACTCATGAATCAATATTACTTCTTATGTAACCGAATCTATTCTTTTTTTTAAAATTGATGGAAGGGAGTAAGCAAAGGCCTAGCCGTGGAAAAGGTCATACACCGAATGGTAGAGGATGGAAACCCACCGGACATGGTAATGTGTATAGGAGATGACAGATCAGACGAAGACATGTTTGAGAGCATATTGAACACAGTGACAAACCCGGACCTCCCAATGCCACCGGAGATCTTTGCCTGCACGGTGGGGAGAAAACCGAGCAAAGCCAAGTACTTCTTAGATGACGTCTCTGATGTATTGAATCTCCTAGGGGGATTGGCTGCGGCATCGAGCAGCTGGAAGTCGCCCGAGTATCAGCAAGAATCACCATCCTCCTCTTCACATAAGCATGTGGCGTTTGAGAGCATCATCTGATTACAAGTGTGTCAGTGTGAGTAACCAAAACCAACATATAACTTGGAAAAGATTTGGGATTTGGGTTTGTGTACATGAAGATTAACATGGGAACTTTGTCTGTGTGATATTTATTTTTTGCAATATTGGGGGAAGGTGTTTTCTTCTACTTCTCCTCACTGTTGTTTCTTTTTTTTCCCTTCTTATTTTTAGAATTGCTGTTTTTTTTAAATCACTTTGTATAGAATATCTTTGTCTCAACGGTGGTTTGCATTTACACGGGTTGATGATAAGATCTGAGAATGGATCTATCGGATTCAAACAGAAACAGGGGAAGATTGAGGAAGAGCAGGTAGAAGATAAGTAGAGAAGAATATCCAATTTGATAATGATGATTGTCGATGATGTTTCTACTCACAGTTGTAGAGAATATATAGTAAGGGATACTAACATGTTGTTGGGCCATAAACCCCACCTAATATCTCTCGCAAACCCAATACAAAATCTTATCAATTAACCAGATGTATGACACATTATTCCTTTTTATTGGAATAAAAGTTAAAAACTGAATAATCTTATAATCATTTGAGTAAATGTTAAAAATAGTTTACTAACGAAGTGTTGTCCTTAGGATCTAATCCCAACCCAAAAAGATTAAGGGTTGATAGACTCTGAATTTCTCGATCAAACAAACAAAAAAAAAGTAGCCAAAAGTTTATATATAACAAAATTTTAGGTATAAGAACACATAAAAGAATTTCGAAAAAAAACTTAAAAGGATTAATAGAATCACTTAAAGATAGTATCAAAATACTAAATCTTGTTCACAAAACATATATTTCTGGGTTTGATCAATCGCTTACACGAATAAATATTATGCTTACCGCTAAACACTTAAATTTTTAGTTTAGAGTTAATATATAAAACTAAATGGTGAAGAAAAATCATAAAACTAATCACCAAACCACTAAAATATTGTTCGCCGACGTTTGATGGCATGACAAATGTCTCTCTCTCTCTCATCCTCTCTCTCTCTCACATAGATTGTCCCAACTTCCTTCAACATTTTAAAACCATCATCACTGAAAGCTCAATCTCTAGATTCTCTACCATTCATACTGAAAACCAAAAGCAAGTAATGAGTAGAGATTTTTTCACTCTGGGCATTATCATTCTCCTCTTCTCTGGGTTTGTAGCTTCAGCTCCTTCATCGCCCTCACCAGCCAGTTAGTTTCACTCTGTTTCTCGTTTGTTTGCGATGTAATCCCATCTGGGTTTTCCATTTTGCTTCACTTTATTTCTTTGTGTTTTCTTTTTGTTGTTGCCAGAGATTGTTAGTGGTTTCATCTGGAATCATGGAGCTTCCTTTATCAAGTGGTTATGGTCCCTCGTAAGCACCACCACTAATACAGGTTTTGCTAAATCGATGGTGAAATTCGAAAATGGGTATAGAGTGGAGACGGTGTTTGACGGAAGCAAACTCGGCATCGAACCCTATTCTCTTCAGGTCTTGCCCAATGGCGACTTGCTTATCCTCGATTCTCAGAACTGTAACATCTACAAGATTTCTTCATCTCTTTCCCTATGTAAGTCCCTCCACCATCATCATCGTTTACTATCAAAACTTCCCAAATCTTTTTTTCCCCCATGTTACTATTGATTTCGTGTCGGACGACGTACGTGGGTTTCAATATTTGATGATCCTCTTAAGGATTTTGAATACGGATGATTGTGTTTCACGTGAAGAAGAAACTATTTTGCTAACCTAATCGTACTCTACCATGCACATGGACTATACAAATTGCTGTATATGGCAATACAAATCCGGAGATTTTGCTGGGTCTTTGTTGTTTTGAGATTAATGGGTACTCAAAAGAAAGTTTCTTTAGTTGCAGCCATTAACATTTAATACTGATTGCATGATTCCTGTAGGGACAGTATACTATAAGTTCATAGAAAAAAGTCTTGAACTGCAAAATTGTTAAACTCTTGGAACAATTGCAGATAGCAGACCGAGGCTCGTTACTGGCTCCCCTGATGGATATCCGGGTCATGTGGACGGTAGATTGAGGGACGCGATGTTGAACAATCCTAAGGGACTTACTGTCGATGATAGAGGAAACATTTATGTAGCAGATACTGCGAATAATGCTATCAGGAAGATCAGTGAAGGAGGTAAAAAGATTTTCCCCTGCTGTTTGGTTTATCCATGAGTTAAGATAACCATATGAGAAAGAAACAAAAAAAAATGCAATGGTAGGAGTTACAACCATTGCTGGGGAAAAGGTGGTTCATGGTGGAGGTCATGTAGATGGTCCGGGTGAAGATGCAAAGTTTTCAAATGATTTTGATGTTGTTTATGTTGGAAGCAGCTGTTCCTTGCTGGTCATTGACCGAGGAAACCGAGCTATTAGAGAGATTCAACTCCATTTCGACGACTGTGTCTATCAGTATGGAAGTGGCTTTCCTATTGGTATAAATCGCATACCAAATTCTTGGTTTGCTCATTCTTTAACCATCTCTATTTCTGAATTCGATGCTTGTAATATATTGTAGGGATTGCTGTTCTTATAGCGGCAGGTTTCTTTGGTTATATGCTGGCTCTATTGCAACACAGGATTTGTTCTATTTTTTCATATCACACCGTGAGTATTCATTCGCTTCCTATGATCTCAAACTTTGCCAACTTCCCTACCATGTAATAGCTATAACCAACATTTCTGCCTATTGTGTAGGATCATGAAACATATGAAGCCGTTCCTGATAAAAAGCCTACTAAACCAGTCAGGCCACCTCTGATTCCAACCAGAGATGAGCAAGATAAACAAGAAGAAAGTTTCCTTGTTCCGCTGCAGATATTCATTTCAAATGCTTGGTTGTTTTTTGTGGAGCTGTTCAGTGGAATGTTTCCTGGTCTCAGAAAGAAGCAGAGAGTCAGCTTCAACTTCAACCATCAAGAAACAAAGCATTCTGCTTTTAGCACAGCTCCATGGCAAGTTCAAGAGAGCTTTGTAATACGCCAAAAAGACGAACCACCTCCCATCGAGTCCAGAAATCCTACTCCCAAGAAAACTTATCCTTTCATGTCAAAAGACGCAGATAAAATACAACATCTGCGTAAGAGCCGTGCCTTGTATAGAAACTTGGACCCTGAATTCCTCCAGGAGCAGCAGCAGCAGCAGAAGCATCAACAACAGCAGTATCGCCATAGGCATCACTCAACGATCCCCCACACTCTTTATGAGCAGAGCAGCGAAGAGAAGGTTAATGAGATTGTGTTTGGGCCGGTCCAGGAGCAAAACTGGAGATTTGTGGCAGCAGCACCTACCTCTAAGTCTACGGAGTCTGGAGATCAAATGAATACTACTAGTCATCAGAATCTTCACTATAGAGCACACCCATACGGTTACTATTCCTATACATGAGATGTTGATTGACGATAATATATGATACAGAAGTAGCTTCGGGTATTCGGGTATAGGTGGGTATTGAGATTTGTGGAGAAGGAACAATTGGAGATTTTGGTATTTAGATATTTCTTGCAAGAAAAGTAGAAAACTTTAATTATTATTACGTAACTAAAGAAAAAGATGAGCACTTCCATAAAGATTCTTAAGCAATCACAAAGCTACTACTTCCTAGAACACAACATTTACAAAAGATACATTCCTCTGCTTGCATGTCCTCTTATAGTAACCTACTTAGCAGATGAAGAACCACGAGCTTCAGAGTTTTCCTCAGCCATCTTTGAAAATCCTTCAACCTGAACCTTTATAATGTCATCTATTGTTGCATGAGGAAGCGACAGAGAAGTGTCCGTCTCTTGATCACTGCGTTCTTCGTCATTATTAGTTTCTTGCGCATCATCAAAGCTAATCAGGTCCATAAGATCATCAGAGGGTTTCAGAGAAAGCGGCGGCGTTGAGTTGCAGTGACTATGGCTATCGGGAGAGAAAGAGACTGCTTTATCTAAGATAGCTACATTGTTGGGTTGACACATGAAGAAAATGCGAGATACCATCAAACTTAGTAATCTACTTAGTGCGGAATACATGAGGGAAAGGTGAGACACGACCATCATAACTAGTCTACTTAGTACCAAGTAAACGGTTGATCCACCGACTAGGTTTCTAATGTAGGAGAAGAAGGTCAGAACTTGTTCCCCCAATTTGATTAGGAGAAGCTTCCATGTCATGACGAGCGAGAGGTGGTTCACCTCTTCCTGTCTATAACGATTTGGTTAAGAGACCTCCATATGTTGTTGATACAATATATGTGATGAAAGATCAAGATAAACTTACATGACGAATGATGTAAGGGCGAACAGCAAATCCTACGATTACCCCGAGAAAGCATGAAAGGACAATCCCAATTGACCAAAGGGAGTATGTTCCTAAATCTGCCAACAGCAAAAGAAGGATCGTCGAAGTTTCTAAAAAGCGTAGCGTATCAAGTTTACAAAAAAGATTACTGTAAGAATAACATACATGAATGAGAGCTTTCGAGGCAATCTTCCTCTTTAAGATTTATCTGGCGGATCATTGCGTTTCCATGATCGGAAACAAGCAAACAACATCTTTGAGGAACAAAGGTTATCTCAAAATCGCTAGAGAAAGTTGCATTCTGAGCAGGTCCATCTCTATGCCCAAATGCATTTGAGATTCCTCCAGCAATGGTGGTTACATAACCTACAAAGTCCGGTCAATGTAAAATGCATAATCGAATAATTAGTGGCTTTTCAACCAAACCAAGATTAGAAAATAACAAACTAGAATTAAAATCAAAGGGACACATGAGTACACTATACACCTGAAGAGCTGATCTTGCGTATAGCTTTATTGCTCTTATCAGCAACATAGACATTCCCTTTAGCATCCACAGCAAAACCACGGGGCTTTTCGAACCGGCTGTTACCAACTTTACCATCTACATAACCAGGATTCCCATCCCCAGCAAACCTGTTCATCACACTATCTGCACAAACACACATAATTCAAAAGATAAACACAAAACTTGAAAACTTTCCCTTAAAAGATAGCAAAGTTACGAACTTTCACACACAAATACACAAGATTTGCAATCAAAAGCCACAAGCCTTAGCAAAAAGGATCCGATTCATAAACAATACAACAAAAGTAAGGCTTTTGGTGTGTGTGTTATTACCAACGGAAAGAGGAAAGGAAGTAGTGTAGAATGTGCTGCCCGAAGAATCAAGGACAATCAGATCAGAAGATCCTGGTAGAGCATGAACTGTGTGTGGATTCAGACCAGACTTGTGGCCATCGACCACTGTAGTAACCTCGTACCCGTCTTCTAAAACTAGTGGCTTAGCCCTCACTGTCACAACAACAACAAATCATTAACATAACCTTAACTAAATAAACAGAATTGGTAGAACACAGAGAAAAAAGTCTTACCAAGATTGAAAACGATGAAGAAGAAGAGAAATACAGATGAAAACACACAAGCCATGTCAAAATTCGAGAATGAACAAGAAAGCGACTTTGTGTCTCACTTTACTTATTATTGCTACATAGCATCTTTAAAGAAAGTGCCTAGGGCCAGAGAGAGACAGACGGAGAATGCTACACTGTGCTCAAGTGTAGGGGAGAGTTTGTGGAACAACCAATCATCTTCTATCTCAGGCCTAAACTCGGCCCAGTTTATGTTTTAGAATTGCTTACTAAAACGCTGCCGTTTCGAATGTAAAATTAAAGTCATGTCGTCGTCGTCCATCGAGATCCAAATCCTCAGTTTCTTCGTTCATCTCTCGGATTGATCAGCTTGTCGGAGCTCCGGTGACGAATTTGGAGTTTCCGGGCGGCAGATTCCTACTTCGCGGCTAACTTTTTGAGTCTTTCTAAAGTTTCCGGCGGGCTCAAGGACTGACTCTTGAACACTCGATCATGAATCCATTTTCTTCGGGTACTCGTCTAAGGTAAATTAGATTCTCTTCGCTTCTTATTTTTTTGAGGTTTTCTTAGTGGTTTCTGTTTTTGATCAGCTTATAGAAGAAATTTGATGTAGCATATATGAGTGAAAGAGGGATTGGATGAAATTGAGCTCGTTCATTTTGAGGATTGAAAATTCTGTATTGAAGTTTTGATATCGACCTGTGTCGGAGATGTTCTTGGTTTAGGTGTTTCTGATTTCATTAGAATTTTTCTTTAGTTCAAAGAACATGATCGAATCGAAGGATTTTGGTATACTTTCTGCTTTTTCTATTAAATATTAGAAGTGGGATCAGTTTGAAACTTACATATGTATGAATATGAAGTAAAGGAGACATGTATGAATGTGATTCAGGGACATGATCCGATCCATAAGAGCATGCAAAACAGCTGCGGAGGAGCGTGCTGTTGTAAGAAAAGAGTGTGCCAATATCCGAGCATCAATTAATGAAGACGACCCTCATGATAGGCACCGGAACCTTGCAAAACTCATGTTCATACACATGCTGGGTTACCCAACACACTTTGGGCAGATGGAGTGCTTGAAACTTATTGCGTCTCCTGGTTTTCCAGAGAAGAGGATTGGATATCTCGGGCTAATGTTGCTTCTTGATGAGAGACAAGAAGTGTTGATGCTGGTCACCAATTCATTAAAACAGTATCCTTATCTCTGATAATATTGATCTTAATACCATGTGGCTTTTGCATAAATTCTTCTTCTATATTAGTGGAAAAAGATATAATACTTGATTTTGGGTTGCATTGCTGTTTCGGTTTAGCCTTAACTCACGTGCAGAGATCTTAACCACTCAAACCAGTATGTTGTGGGACTTGCTCTCTGTGCTTTAGGGAACATTTGTTCAGCAGAAATGGCCCGTGATCTTGCGCCAGAAGTAGAAAGATTAATCCAGTTCCGTGATCCTAATATTCGTAAGAAGGTATAATGGTTTCTAGCTCCTATATATCATTATGGAGTTTGATTAATGTTGTTATTTTGTTATTTCCTTGCTTTTACCATTTTTGTTGTATTATATGCAGGCGGCACTGTGCTCCACTAGAATAGTAAGGAAAGTTCCAGATCTTGCAGAGAATTTTGTAAATGCTGCTTCTTCTTTGCTTAAAGAAAAGCATCATGGGGTTCTTATAACAGGAATACAACTTTGTTATGAATTATGCACAATCAATGATGATGCCCTAGAATACTTCAGAAAGGTAGAACAATAAACATCTGGATATCATTCTATTTATGCACACAAGAGCATTGGCGTATTGTTGTTTAATATGTGTTTATTAATTGTATGATGCTTCTGGGTACTATATTGCTCCTGCAGTAAAGTGCCTCTCTCATAGGAGTTAGTTTCCTGTATGGTGTTCGCTTAGAATTCGATCACTGTGCTAAAATGAAGCAGACACTCAGTTTGGCAAACTCTTGTCTTTGTATTGTTGCTGCAGAAATGTACGGAGGGACTGATTAAAACTTTGAGGGATATCACTAATAGCTCATATCAGCCAGAGTATGATGTTGCAGGGATCACAGACCCTTTTCTTCACATCCGATTGCTTAAGCTCCTGCGTGTTTTAGGCAGGGGTGATGCTGATGCTAGTGATTTGATGACTGATATACTTGCCCAGGTTAGTCATAAGTAGCAAGTTATTCTGGATGTTTAACCATTTTCACACTGTAATTATATTCCCTTATGAAACATACGTTATGGGTGTTTTCTGTTGCAACACTTGTACTTTTTGAGATAAGTGATGAAAAAATGTTTGTTGACCTTTTTTTGTTAACATGAATAAAGGTTTATGATAAGTGATAACTATGTTCGCTCATGTGCTGGAATTGACTCTGTTTCATTATAGCATAAGGGAGAAAAAGGTTTGTTTAGTTGATAGGCCATAGGGGTGATGGGCTATTATCCTCGTTGGTAGATACAAGACTTAGCGGGCACTAAGTTTCCCCGTACTTTTGGCTGAGGTTGAAGTTTTTCTCTTTTGATGCGGGCAGGGGTTTCTTAGCGAGTGCATGTATGGGATGGCCATATAAGTCAGTAGGTTGTGCCATTCCGTTCGATCATACTATGATAAAAGGCATCTAACTTCTGTTACATGCTTTGTTGTGTATTGAGTTCAGGGTCAGGGGTCTACTGTGGATTATTTTTTTTCCTGGTCGTTGATCCTCACTGTTATGCTGGGACATATCTTTATTCCAGTTGGTTTCATGCTATTGTAGGTGGCAACAAAAACTGAATCAAACAAAAATGCAGGAAATGCCGTACTGTATGAGTGTGTTGAAACAATCATGGCCATTGAAGATACCAGTAGCTTGCGAGTGCTTGCTATCAATATCTTGGGAAGATTCTTATCTAATCGCGACAATAACATCAGGTTCAACCCCCATGTGCTAAATTTTTATTTGATATGATCATATGATATTTTGTGTTTGAACTAGCTTGCTCTTTTTCTGTATATCATCTTCTTGGGTGTGCAGTGTGCTTAAACTCTATAAACACGATGTGCTCTTGTTATTAACCTGCGCCTTTTTTGTTCTGGGTTTTTCTATTTCACGTTTTCTAACTCTTATTCTCTCAGACATGTTGCATTCCCTTATAAAAATCCATACTCTCGTTTTCTCAGATATGTTGCATTAAACATGCTGATGAAAGCAATCACTTTTGATGATCAAGCAGTCCAAAGGCACAGAGTTACAATCTTGGAATGTGTTAAGGTATTGTTTTCATTACTTCCTGGAAAATATTTGTATACATTGTTAAGTGTAAGTAATAGGTGTCTTAGAGAAATAATACAAGTTTATTTGGCTTCTGCTTCCATCAACAATTTAGGACCCAGATGCTTCTATCCGAAAAAGAGCTCTTGAGCTTGTCTCTCTTTTGGTAAATGAGAATAATGTCAAGCAACTGACAAAAGAGTTAATTGATTATCTGGAAATCAGCGATGAAGATTTTAAGGAGGATCTTAGTGCAAAGATCTGTTCTATAGTTGAAAAGTAAGTATTCTATCTGAGAAGTGAAGGACTAGTTGCTTTAACCCTTTCCATGCTCAAAAGAGGGGGCAGTTGGGTTGAGGAGCATGGAAAGGTTACCTTGAGTATCTAGTTAGTTCGTATTTTATGTTGATTTGTTAACAATTTTGATAATTTAGGTTTTCTCCAGAGAAACTTTGGTACATTGATCAGATGCTCAAGGTTCTCTCAGAGGTATGGCTTCAAACGCTAGACAACTTATGCTTATGTTTGAACTTATTACGAGCTTATGGCACTCTTTGAAACCGTTTTTGGGAGTTATATCCGCTTAAGCTCTTTTTAGATGCAGTCGTAACCCTACTGTCCTCTATTTCATGTTAGTAGGCTGGAAAGTTTGTTAAAGATGATGTGTGGCATGCACTCATTGTTGTCATAAGCAATGCATCGGAGCTTCATGGATATACAGTCAGGGCATTATACAAAGCAGTCTTGACATATTCGGAACAGGTAACTCTTATTTTCTAATGTTCGACTGATTTCAGTCTTCAATCAGTTTAATGTCCTAATATGAGTTCTTTGTGATTTTAACCAGGAGACCCTTGTTCGAGTGGCGATATGGTGCATTGGGGAATATGGCGATCTGTTGGTTAACAATGCGGGGATGCTCGGTATTGAAGATCCAATAACGGTGAGCATGACAATACAAATCTTAACTTATTATTTGCACCATTTTAAATATTTAGATGCTCCTGCGCTTCTTAGGACTTCTTGGTGACTTTAAGAAAACGTGCAATGACTAGTTGACTGCCTTGAGCAGGTAACGGAATGTGATGCAGTAGACGTTGTGGAAGATGCCATTACTCGCCATAACTCAGATATGACTACAAAAGCGATGGCATTGGTTGCTTTACTAAAGCTGTCATCCCGATTTCCTTCTATTTCAGAGTATGTTCAATTTCAGTGTGGTATCTGTTTTCATCCCAACTCATTCATCTAATATCTGTCCTTGCTTAACTTCAACTCTACACAAGATACATATGCGTACTGATTATGTGAATAATGAATTTTGGCTGTCTACCAAAATCTTTAGTACATTACATTATGAGGAATGATTAGCTCCCTTTATGCATTATACATGTACGTCCATGTGACAGCTCTCTGTTGGTAATTAAACAGTTTTCTAAAATTCAATGGCAGGAGGATTAAAGATATTATTGTGAAGCAGAAAGGGAGCCTTCTCCTTGAAATGCAGCAGAGAGCTATTGAGTTCAATTCTATTATTGACAGGCATAAAAATATCAGGTGGTTAATAAAATCCCTTGTTTGTCTCTTCCTTATCCATCTTCTACTGTAACTTTTAATATTCTCTCCCACTTAATGCTCATGAAAGCGAGGTCTCTGTGCATATAGGTCTTCTCTGGTTGAGAGAATGCCGGTACTAGATGAGGCTACCTTTAATGTGAAGAGGGCTGGCTCTTTACCGGCATCAGTTTCAACAATGACCAAGCCTTCAGTTAGTATTCCAAATGGTGTTGCTGCAACCCCACTTGTGGACTTGCTGGACCTGGATTCTGACGATATCCTCGCTGCACCCAGTTCATCCGGTGCAGATTTCCTTCAGGATCTTCTCGGTGTTGACTTGGGATCATCGCCAGCACAATCTGGTTAGTTCGTTGGCATCTATGCAGCTGCTCTTTTAATTTTATGGCTTCCTCAGTTATGATATTGCCTCTGAATGAGCATTCTTTTAAAGAACTTTTCCGTTATGGCTTTGCAATGTTTCAGGGGCAAACACGGCTCCAAAAGCCGGCACAGATCTGTTGCTGGATATTCTATCAATTGGAACACCTTCTCCGGCACAAAACAGCACATCATCAGTTGATTTGTTATCAACAGGTGACATTAACAGGAATCCATCTACTGCGCTAGACACCCTTTCTTCATCAGCTCCACCTCAGATAGCAACGACTGCTTCTGCTGGTGGTATGTTTGATTTGTTAGATGGTCTTTCTCCAAGCCCATCAAAGGAAGGTAAGAAAAAGTCTATATAATCAAATCTATACAATCATTGAAACTCTTTTTACGAATATCAATTAACATGCTTTCCTCCATAATTGCAGCAACCAATGGTCCAGCATATCCACCTATTGTTGCATACGAGAGTAGCTCATTGAAGATTGAGTTCACCTTCTCAAAGCCACCAGGGAACCCACAAACAACAAATGTCCAGGCGACTTTTATAAATCTGTCTCCTAATACTTTCACAGATTTTATCTTCCAGGCTGCTGTTCCAAAGGTCATTTCAGTTTTATAAATCTCCTTTTTCCCCCTTATTATCCAGTTTTCAAATGTTTTGTTAACCTTGGCTTTTTCTGGGAAATTTCCAGTTCCTCCAGCTGCACTTGGATCCAGCTAGCAGTAACACACTCTCGGCAAGCGGTAAAATCACGCAGAATCTGAGAGTCACTAACAGCCAGCACGGGAAGGTATATACACTCTCTCTGTTGAGCTTCCTTTCTAACTTCATGTCTTCAGCATTCTGTTTAGCACACTCAAAAGGGATCTAATGTTTATATGACAGAAATCTCTTGTGATGCGGATGAGGATTGGGTACAAAGCGAACGGAAATGATGTATTGGAGGAAGGACAGATCAACAACTTCCCTCGCGGGTTATGAAGTTTGATTGTATTTTCAGCATAAGGACGTTCGAGTATTTATTTTTCATCATCAAAAAAAGATAAGTCTTGCCCGAGCCGTTAATGCAGCAAAAATCAGTTTTTGGTACCTTCATCCTATTTTATTTTATTTTCATCCGTTTCCTGAAACAACTTTTGGCTTTATTTGGGATTTGAGGGTTCTCAAGGGTTTCTTTTTGAACAAAAGTTTCGATGTTTGAATCAGAAAGTGATCGAGGAAGCACACAAGTTTGTCTCGTTTTGTATAAAACTTTAAAAGAGATTCATTCCTGCACAAATTTTTATTAGCTCATTTGAGAGATCGCATAGATGCAATTATTTTTTTCATTTGACATCTAAAGACTGACCTTTGTCAGGGGTATCTTTTGGTTATCAAAACCAAACTACAAAGTATAGAATTTGTGAAAAGAGGGTATTGTATTTTGAAAAGAAGTGGCCTCGTGAATAGGGAGGCCGATATTACAAGATGAGTGTTTTAGAAGCTAAAGATCGGATCCTCTTCTCTGTTCTCAGTCTTCCCCTTTTATAGGCGCTTCCCTTCGTTCTACGTCGTTGTTTCCCGCCAATTTTCGCTTTGTCTTTTCCCAATTTGCCCTTCCCTTGTTGTATTATGTTTGTTTTGCTTTGCCTGCAACGAGCAGGCCTGTCGTCTACGTACACATTTGTCGATAAGTCCAGTTGGTTAGGTATGGACCTTTGCTGCTTGTAGGAGGGTCAGGAGCCTTCGACGTGCTTTATCGTACGTCCCTGCCGTATTCTCAGTCTCATTCCTTGTAATCTTCGTCGTTTGTCGCGTTCTTATCTTCAGGGAGTGACATCACGTTGTCTCCTTTATACTATTCTTCGAGGCTTCCTTCTTGCGAGGTGGACATTCATTCGTGTGTTTCCTCCTCGTAGGCGGGCCTTGAAGCTTTGATGGCCCCTTTTCTCTTTTGGGCCCTATTTGTTTCTGGCCTTATTTTGACGGGTCGGGGCTCGATCGGAGGGTGTGAATCCCTCCTCCAACAGTTAGTCCCCCCCTCGGTTCGGTCGAGGCGACTGAAAAGATCATGATCGAGGCTCGATCCTTTTAAGGCTTCTTTAAATGTTGATGTGACTTTCGCGTGGACGCATGTCTTAGGGTTTTGCCTTGGGAATCTCATTTTGCCGCCAAAACGTCTCCTCCTGTCTGAGGCCTCGCTGTTTGTTTTGACTTTTCATTTTATTTTCTGTGAGGAGGCGTGTTTATCGAATGATCTGGTGGGCCCTCCTAGCGTAGGTCTTGCGGATATTCCAATCGTCGTTTTGCGATTGGTTGCTGGCACTTCTTGCGAAGCGTTTTGAAGATGCTTCCTGTCAATTTTTGAGGAGTCTTTTCCCTTATAAAAGCTTTCTTCTTTCTTTCCACTGTTTTGGGCTCCTTTCGATCTGTATCTTGTGTCTTTCTCTTGTGGTTATTTCTTCTTCATCCTTTCGTTTCCGCTTGTATGTTGTGTCCGCGGGAATGCGTTCTCATCCTCGGTCGCGGTCCGCAGAGCCTTCCCTAGTGTTTGTCCTCGATTTTCGTTTCGTCTTCTTCTTTAATGAGATAGCTGATGGTGAAGGAGTTCCGCCGAAGGTTCTAAAGGTTAACGAATCCGTGGATAACAACATGGATCTTGACGATATGGCCACTCTCCTGGGGACCAAAAAACTGGCGCCGTATTTAGAGTATTTGATTCCAAAGCCTGAGGCAGCGGCCATGGGATGCCCCTCCGGGGTATATAGCCTTATATGAGTCGTATTTTACCTTGGCGGGTTTATGGCTTCCTCTTCTTCGCTTGTTGACGGCTTTCTGTGAGCTTCGAGGTATCGCCATTTCTCAACTGTCTGCGAGGGTGGTTAGGAATATTATGGCGACTCTTGCGGTGGCTACTGAATGTCGAGTCGAGATGACTCCGCAATTCTTTGAGGATTGGACTCGCGTTAGTAGGAATCCGCATCTTCTGGGGACGTTTTATATTTCTTTTAGGGATGGCATGAGGCCTTTCAAGAAGGATGGCGTTAACCTTGGTAGCTGGTGGACTCGCTATTTCTTTGTCAAGGTGACTCAGTCAACTGTGGCTGATCCCGATCGCATTGTTTGGAAGTTTGCTTCCGAGCCTGGTTCGTTGTTGTCCTGTTGCTTTTGTTACTGTCGAAAAATCCTTTGCGTGACTGATGGCTCAGGTTTTCACCCAAGAAATCACTACAAGCGTACAGCTAAGTACGTTGTAGTGGTTCTGGTATCGAATCCATAAAGACCAAAATGTGCTAAGAACTATTGAATCAAATACGGGCTAAGACGGAAAAGAAATGTT
>OVAN01000752.1:32367-51084 GCA_900406275.1 Anastatica hierochuntica | reverse complement strand
TTCATAACTCAACTTTAACTCATGGTAACTCATGTTACCAATCAAAGCCTAAGTGTTGTTGTATTCCTTTCTGCTTATTATCGAACTTTATTGTTTCCTTTGTTCTTTCTTGTTTCCCTTGTTTGGCCTGTTGTTTTGTTGCTCGAGGTCGCTTCACGCCTCGGGTCGCAAATCGGACTTTGTCAATGCAACACCTTTTGTTTCATAAGCGCATTCTCGCATTGACATATTTTATTTCTTGCAACGTTGTGATAAGCGCTTCTTGATGATGTTTAGTCTGGACTGCGAGGTACATACGGGAGGGTTATTAGAATCGTGGACTTAGTCATTTTCTGAAGCGTTTGGGAGGTTTTTGGATTGCTATAAGGCATCTGCTTGTGCACGAGGTGTCGATTGGGCCACGTGGACGAAGCGTTATGAGCTTGTTGTCGTATTTATAGGTCGTGGGTGATCAATCCACTACATTCATGGGGAATGCCTTGTCCAGGGCAGGCCCGACTTTATTTTGTGTTGACAAGGTCGATAGGTGTTTTGACATAGCCTCGTTGATGGTTGCCTCAATGGCGGATAGTGCGTTTGACACTTAGGGGGTTTTGTGACGAAATATATATTTTATAGATATATTGCCTACATACCCCAAAGGGATCAAGTCATTCGTAATTAGATTTTTACATAGGTAGATAGTGGTTTGGGTGGATAGAGTTTGGTTTGACGCTTAGTGGTAGAATCGCTTCAAGTTCATCAAGTTCCAGGATCATGGTATTGCGTCGCCGTTCATTTGTGTGAGCTTGTATACGCCGGGGCGGACGATCTTCGAGATTAGGTAGGGGCCTTCCCAGTTCGCGCCAAGTTTGGAGATGGGTTTTTCGGCAATGTTTTTGTAAACCTTGTGCAAGACGAGGTCGCCTTCTTCGAAGTGGCATCCTTTGACCATCTTGTTGTAGTAGCGGGCCGCTTGGTGTTGATAGTTTTGTATCCACAAGAGTGCTTGGTCTCGCAATTCTTCAGCGAAATCGAACTGATCTAGTATCATTTTATCGTTGGCGTCGGGGTGCTGGGTGATTAGGACACGTCGTATGCCTGGCACGTTGACTTCGGCTAGTGACATTGCTTCCATTCCGTAAGCTAAGGAGAGAGGGTTTCGCCTGGTGGCACTTCTGGGGCTGGTGCGGTGTGATCACAAGACTCCGTCAAGTTCGTTGGCCCAGATACTCTTTTCTTCTTCGAGTCTTTTCTTTATCCCATTGAGGATCCGTTTATTCGTCACTTCTGCCTGTCTGTTTCCCTGCGGGTATCGCGGAGTGGATTTACTAAGTTTGATTCTCCAGCGAGTGCAGAAACCTTCGAACCTATCAGAGGTGAATTGCGATCCGTTATCGGGTGACTATCTCATAGGGGAGGTCGTGGCGACAGATGATAAATTTCTAGACAAAGTTCTGGACGTTGATGGCCTCAATTTTTGCTTATGCTTCTACCTCTACCCACTTCGTGAAGTAGTCCGTGACGATGAGCATGAATTTCCTTGGTTAGAGGGTGGGAGAGGGCCGACAATGTCCATGGCCCATCGCATGAAGGGGTACGACGCAGTGGAGGTCGTGAGTAGCTCGGTTGGGACATGTATCATGTCACCGTGCCGGTGGCACTTCTCGCACTTTTGGGCAAATTCTTCGCTGTTTTTCATAAGGATATGCCAATAGAAGCCGAGATTCTTGACTTGTAAAGTTAATGCTCTTCGTCTAGAGTGGTTGCCTCCTGCATCCTCGTGCGCCTTGAGCATTACTTGAGTCGTTTCATATCCATATATGCAGTGCAGCAATGTTCTCGTAGCGCTCCATCGATATAGGCCACCTTCGACCATTGAGTATTGAGCAGCCATTTTGCGAAGGCGACGAGCTTCCCACTTATCACTTGGTAGTATTCCATCGGTGATGTAGTCTTTGATCTCGGTGCGCCAGTTCTGGTCGCCGAGATGGGCATCTGGGTCGGCTGACTGGGATTACGTTTCTTTTGGAACGGGATCGCTGTGTGGTTCTTCAATGTGGATGGCGCAAACGCCTATGGGAAGATCGATGCTCAGTTTCTCAATGCAGTTGACTGGTATGGTTCTCCTGACGGTTGGGTCTGATGTAGAGTCTAGTGCGGCTAGGGCGTCTACGGAGGCGTTCTTGCTACGTGGTATCTTGGTTAGGATGAACGTTTCAAATTTTTTTGGCAAGGTTTTTGATGACGTTAAGGTAAGCGTCCATGCGTTCATTTTTGGCGTCGAAGTCTCCGTTGTACTGGCTTGCGACGAGTTGTGAATCGCAGAAGGCGTCGAGGTTCTTTCCGCCCTATTCCTTAGCAAGACGCATTCCAGCTATTAGGGCTTCGTATTCTGCCACGTTATTTGATGCACGGAAGGCGAGACGGAACGACTATTCTAGGATTTCGTGCGTTGGCGATTCTAGCTTGACATCCACTCCGGAACCATGTTGACTAGATGATACGCCGGTGTACAGCATCCAGGTTTTGATTTTAGGTTCGACGGTGGTTAGCTCAGGCGGTAGCTCGATCACAAAGTTTGGAAGTATCTGGGACTTAGCACTTGTTCGGATTCTGTACTCGATGTCGCATTCGCTAAGCTCAACTGCCTACTTAGCGATTTGCCCGGACTAGGTGGGGCTGTATAGGATTGTGCACAGGGGTTTGTTTGTGAGGACAACGATTGAGTGTGATTGAAAGTATGGTCGTAGCTTTCTGGCCGAGGTGATCACGGCCAATGCCAATTTCTCAAGAGTCGGGTATCATGCTTCGGCGCTGTCGAGGGCCTTACTAATGTATAAGATCGGTTTTTTTCTCACCTTGGTCTTCTCAAACAAAGACACCGCTTACTGCAGCCGCTGATATGGCGATGTACAAATATAGGGTCTATTGGTCGATGGGTTTGGCTAGGATTGGTGCAGTTGAGAGGTATACTTTGAGTTCCTTGAAAGCTTCCTCGCACTTTTCGTCCCACTCAAACCGTTTGTTTCCACGGAACAGCTGGTAAAAGGACAGGCACTTTTCGGTAGATCGTGAGATGAAGCGGTTCAGTGCGGCAATGCGGCCTGTTAAACGTTATACTTCCTTGGTGTTTCGAGGTGAAGGCAGCTCGGTGATCGCTGTGATCTGCTTAGGGTTGGCCTCGATAACGCGCTGCGTGACCATGCACCCTAGGAATTCACCTGAAGTGACCACAAAGGTGCACTTGGCGGGATTCAGCTTCATATTGTATTGGTTAAGTGTGGCGAAGCAAGCGCGCAGGTGGTCGAAATGATCTTTGGCGACGAGCGATTTGACGAGCATATCGTCGATTTAGACTTCCATTATGCGGCCTAGCTGATCCGCGAACATGCGATTGATGAGGCACTGATAGGTTGCACCGACATTTTTTAGCTTGAAGGGCATTACCTTGTAGCAGTAGGTTCTACGATCGGTGCTGAAAAATGTCTTTTCGCGATCATCGGGGTGCATCATTATATTGTTGTAACCCGAAAAGGCATTCATAAAAGAGAGAAGCTCATTTCCGGTTGTTGCTTTGACGATCCTGTCTATGTGCATGAGCAGGAAACTGTCTTTTGGGCAGGCTTTGTTCAAGTCGGTAAAGTCGACACAGACTCTCCATTTTCCATTCTTCTTTTTGACGACCACGGGGTTGGCCAGCCAATCTGGATAATTGACCTCGTCAATTGAGCCTGCTTGCGTGAGGCGATCGACCTCGTCGTTTACTGCCTGGGCTCATTCTGGACCGAGCTTCCGTCGTTTCTGCTTGATGGGCTTGAAGGTCGGGTCAACGTTGAGCTCGTGGCAGGCGATGCTTGAGTCGATTCAAGGCATGTCGTTGGTGAACCATGCGAAAGTAGACGAGTTTTGTTTCAGGAATTCAACAAGTTCATCATGCACCGATGCTTCCAGGTTGGCGTCGATACCGATGCAGCGTGTGATGTCACTGGGGACGATATTTACTAGGCGCACTTTGTCCTGTTTCGGTGCTTCTTCCCGGGAGCTCTTAGGGATTTTTTCTACGTTTCTGGATGTTCCGATTGATTTGGGTTCTTTGGCAAAGGTCAAGATGACGCATGAGCGACAGAGTTTAAGCTCAGCTATGAAACACGTCCTCGCCACACTCCGATCGCCCTGGATAGTTCGTGTTCCGATTGGACTCGGGAACTTGAGACATTGGTGATACATAAACGGAATTGCTTCCATGGCGTGGATCCAAGGTGTCCCCATGATGACATTGTAGATTGTTGGCGTATTGATGATTACAAACTTTGTGAGCTTGGTCATGCCTCCCAAGTGGACAGGAAGTTTTATCGTTTCTTCGGACATGTTCGTGTCGCCGTTGAAGCCGGTGAGCGGCTTTCTTGAGGGTTTGATCGTTTAATCTTTGAAGTCCATCTCTCGCAACATGTCTTTGAAGATCAGGTCGACGGAGCTCCCTGTGTCAATCATCACTTTGGCGACTTCACAATCCGCGATTAGGAGTTCGATGACGAGAGGGTCGTTGTGTGGGCGATGAACCGTTTATACGTCATGCTCGGTGAACGTGATTTTTTTTCGATGGAACTGGATGGGTTGTTGATTCCGGTCCATTTGATTGCGGACACCATCTTCCGTTGATGCTTCTTGATTGATCACACTGAGTCGTTGCAATCGAGGAGACCTCCCATTATCATGTTGATGCATTTTTGGGGTGCGGGAGGTGCGTCGATTGGATACTCCTCGACCATGTCCCTTTTAGGGGCGTCGTTGATGACTTGTCAGACTTGATTCTGATTTGTGTAGTCGGAATTTTGGTGTTGTGGGGGTTGTCCTTGTTCATTCTGGTCGGCGCGGTGTCATGTGGTCTTCTTCTTTCTTTCTTCGTGGGGTTGTATGAATATTTCTCCTTCGCTATATTTCTTGAGCAACAGCTCCTCAGGTGTCGGCACTCCTCGGTGGAGTGGCCATGTCGCTTATGGAAGGTGCAGTACTTGCTGAGGTCGACATCTGCCGCTCGAGGTTGCTTTTGCCAGCTCCACTGCTGGTTCTGGTTATTTCCGACGTGATTGACAGTTGGTTTCTTGTTCTTGATTTTATTGGCGTACTCTGCTTCGTAATGCTGATGCGGTTCTTCATACTCGTCACCTCGGTCTTCTCAGGAGGGTCCGACTTTGGCTTTTTCCTTGGAACGGGTGCTGACGTGTTTCTTAGTGAGCGCTAGTTTTTCTTCTTCTACCTCGATGAAGAGCGTGGCTCTGTGGAGTGCATCTTCCAACATCTGAGGCTTGTTTATCTTTAGGTCATCGCGGAAGGCAGACTCATACCACAGGGCATTACGGAGGGCCGGTAGATCTGTTTCGTCAGACACTATGATTCGGGAAGCGACGCCTTTGAATCGCGCGATGAAGTCGCGCAAGCTTTCTTTAGGGCCTTACGACATAGCCTAGAGGTCGGCGGTGGAGTGATTCTGTTGGATGAACATCGAGTAGTGTTTGAGGAAAGCAATGGAGAGTTGATGGAAATTATCAATGGAGTTGGCTTTAAGTCGGGAGAACCATCTCAATGTTGCTCCATCGAGGTTCTCTTCAAACAACTGGCAATAGCCAGCGTCACGTTTCATCGGGTTGAAATGAGCTCGTCCCATTGCGATGCTAAAGTTGGTGAGGTGATGGCTGGGATCGGTGGTTCCGTCGTATTTTGGGATCCTGACCTTTCCCGGGTGCGGGATATGGAAACGCATGATTCGGTCAGTGAACAGGACGTTTTGTGCTTCTCGGAGGACTCTATCGATCTCTGGTGTGGAGCTCACAGCTTGGTGAAATCAAGAGTTTATATCACGTAAGTGTTAGCGCATGAGTTCGAGTTCTTCGTCTTTCCCGACATGCGCTCCCCTGTAGATCTCGAGGCTAGGCCAAGGATATCTCTCGGGGGTCGATTCGTGATGTTCGATTGTGGTTGGTGGGGCTTCGATGCGGTTTATCGCGGGAGGAGCCGAGCGCGCAGTTGGCTGCGCCGGTTTCTCTGTGAAGAGGTTCCGTTGTAGATTCGAGAGAAATTCTCCGGGTGTATTTCTCGGAGTCGTGGGGCTCACTGGCGGTCCGATAGAAGCTTGGTGATGTGGTAAGTGCCTTGAAATGCACGTTTGTCGTCTGGGCAAGCGAATCGACCCTATGGATCAGGTCAGATAGGAGGGCTACAACGTCAGCAGACGAAGGAGGCATTGCCGCCAAGATAGGCCTCGCGGGAAGTCTATTGCTCCCTATCTCCGTTATTCTTGACTCTGAGGTTCGTTGTTGCGAAGCCAAAGAGACTTGCGTAGATGCGGTTGGAGGAGGAGTGACCAGGAGCAATGCCCTCGCGGTTTCTTGAGAGGTTTTAGTTGTTTTCTTGTGACCCGATGGTACTGATTCAGGAGTGATAGCTTTTGCAGTGTTCGAAGCGTCGACCCTTAAGGTTGAGGGTTGTGCTGATGGCATTGGGTCTGATTCCTTGAGTACTTTCGGAGCGCTAGGTAGGGCGGCATTTTGTTTTTCAGACATTGTCGAAATGCTTTCGGCGTGTAGGGAGTTCTCCTGAGCAATCCCCATAAACGGCGCCAAATGTTCGAGGGTGAGATGCGACGTGACTTAGACCGAGTTTCTAAGTGAGGTGTGGATCGGAGGTCCCGTTAATAAAGCGTGGATTGACGAACAATGAATGAATTTTATTTACTTTTTGTATTTGGATGTTAAGAGGTTTACAAAGAGATATCTGATCTTTTTTGTTCTAGTTTTTCCCTCTTCGAAGCTTCCTTTTTTCTCCAAGCGAAATTCCCTATTTATAGAGTGAAGCCCCTTCGTTTATGTCGTTTTCATGTCATGAGATCGACCCTCGGCATGGTCCGGGTCGGCAGGATTTGCGTCGCGTGTCAATCTGTCCGTCCGTAATGTCGGCTTGTTAGGCGGCCCATACCTTTATCGAGGTGTTCAGCGGGTCTTCAAGCTTTTATCGACTTGTATCAGGTAATGACCTTATCGTCCGTGCCTCTGGTTCGCGTGCCGCCTCCATGCCGTGCGACATCTCCCGTACTTTATTAAATGCAGGACCGTACGGTGACATTGCTCCTGGCGGAGTGGGCTTTGTCTTTCCTAGGCCGCAGCGTTGATTGTCATCGCGTCGGCATGTCGAGCTCGACCTGGGCCTCAAGCCCATAATTTTCCAGAGTGGACCTAGAAGTTGGGGGGTGCTAAGCCCACCTCCAACAAATACATAATATTTCTTAAGCTAAGCAAATAAGAAGACGGATGAAGTGACGACACAAAGATAGTAAAGAAGATTCAACACAACCTAAACACACTAAACAAGACTTGAAATGTTGGAGAACTGGAACTTGGATTGGTATTTGAGAAGGGGTAATCAAGTGGATAACTAACAACAAAGAAGGCAATCAAAAGAATAATTCTCACAACCATGGAATCATATAATAGCCTAATCCACTTTCATTACAATATGTCATTTTCATATTGATTACATTCACACAACTCTCACCTTTTGCAAATATAAATCAATTAGGAATTATTAAGAACAAGTCCATATAGTCACTAAACTCCCTAAAAATCAACTTTCAAAGGCTAAACTAAGTTTAGCATGCTTTAGGTTATCCTAGACATTTCATCGAATAACTCTTGGACGTGAAATGCATACATATGAAGATCTAGTTTTTTTTATCTTAGATCTAGAATTAAGAACACCTAAACCATAGATATCTAAGTCCTATCTATCCTTAGACATCATTATCTAACTACCCAATCACTCCCTAATCTACCAATCCAAGATCCAATATGTTCTACTCACTAAGACTCATGGAGAACCAAGAAGTGTCACAAGCTTGAAGTGAGAAGAAGGTGAGAAGAGATGAGGAAATGTGATTGAATGAAAATAAACTCAAGAAAATCCAAGAAAAATCCAATCTTTTAAGAAAGTAAGAAACTTTGAAAAAGTAAGAAACTTGATGAATAACAAGGAAGGACAATGATTTAAAGATAAGAGAAATGCAAAAATGACTTAAAAAATCCAAGCACAAATATTTAAATCATACTTAAATCTTCAAGAAAAAACTAAAAATTGTTGCTTAGGTAACTTAAGTGTTCTTGGAGGTTAAGAGAGGGTGTTTATAGGGAAGGGGAAGAGAATGGTGTCGTAAAGTGAAAAACTGCCGAAACGCATGCCACTATTGACATGCATGACCAATAGTGACATGCATTAGGCAGATAACTACTTCATACATGTGTCTATCGGTTCAATACATGCCACTATCGACCCCTATGGTTGATTGCCACATCCGTTGGGCAGTTTTTGCTTCATCTTTGCTCCTTTGCTTCCATTGATTCTCTTTTATTTTTCCTTGATTAATTCTTGTTCTTCACCTCAATTTCATTAAGAATCAAGTTCCAAAATCCTCTCTTTCTTGTCAAGATCCATTCCCTACAAAATGCAAAGAAATGAATGCAAAATATGAATAATTGTAAACTAGCCTCAACTATGAGAGTATATGAATTCTAACACTTAAATGCATTATGTACAACCTAAATGCAACTAAAACACACACTAAATAATGCTAAATATGAGTTAAATTATGTACACATCAACTCCTCTGGATTTGCCATTTCCTTGTCCTTATGCAAACAAACAAGGACAATCCCGAAAGAGAAGTTTGAAAGTGGAAACACAAAGTTGTAATAGAAAGAAATGTCTTATGTTCAATGCATGGATCAACAAATACTCGTCATACTTCGCCATATTCATCACAAAACCGTCTTTAGGAACCTAGGCTAAGCATCCACAACTTACTTCCTCAACCAATCTCATTTACATTCAATTAAACTTTCATAAGCGTTCTTTACTTATGGACACAATATCTAATCTGTTTGGCTTGGTAAGAGTAAGGCTAATAATAAGAAGAAGTGTTTAAAGAGAATGTTTCACTCACTTTCAGGGTGGTTTCTCTCAAAAGTAGTGCAATACATTAGGCAAAAGTGGGTAGGATCAAACAATTTATGCATACACGGTCTTACTTACCTTTAATTATTTCCACCCAAAAATACCTAAGTCTACCTAACTACCCCTTGTGTTTCCCATTAAGATCTCTAAAACCATGATCCTCTAATTCACTTAAGCTCATTTTTCTCTTAATATTTATGACAACTAGAGATTCATTTCAAATTTTTACTTAGCTTCTAACCTTCCTTCTATTTTTTCTAGAGCCACTTTCTAATCAAACTTTTTGATTCATTTTTTCTTTTCTTAGACTTTAAGGGTGGACTCTCTAGGCTTTTCTTTTTATTTACTAAGGTAAGAGCTAATATTTTTCTATTCTCTAGTGTCTTTTCTTCTTTTTTCTTTCTTTTCTTTTCCGATTTTTCTCTTTCTCTTAATCCCAACTCAAACTTTGGTAACCTAACTTTAAAACTCTACTTCCCATGGTTGAGATCAACACATTCCCATACTTCAAAAATTAAAATGACCATTCAAAGAATAACCTCCCTAAATTTCTAAATAGCCTTAAAGTGAGGCTAATCCTAAGGAAGCACTCTCTTATCGTTCAACTTATTTTCACACAGGATTTTGCTCATGTGTGCAATTTAAGAAAGATGCCTCACAATCAAAATATTAGGGGGTTTGAAAGGAATGTCTAAGGGTTGATATGGGTGAGGTAATTACTCTAAAAGTGAGAGTAGCCACTTGAGCTAAGAAATGGTGCTAAAAGTCGGTAAACATAGCTCAAGTGTCTCGTGTTTATCCACGATTAAGTATGACTAAGCTCATAAGAAAGATTATTAAGTCAAATTCAAGTTTCATTTAGTTGAGATTGGCCTTAAAAGACAAAAAGCTTCAACATTCACCCAAGGTTTCAAGGCGTTAACTCCAAAGATGGGTTTTCCATTGAATTCTAAGTGATCTAAGCATTATTGTACTTCTAATGAGGGCTTTGAAAATTAGGAAAATCTAAACAATCTACAAGGCAATATCAACGTTGTTCTTTATGCAAATGCAATCCTATATGTACTAACTCCCTAAGTTTTTACATATGAATGCAATCTATATGAAACCTTGAAAACATCAAAATTTTGAAAAAACTATGAAATTTTGTTATACAATCCAAGACTCAAGGTATGAGAAAAAAACAAAACAAAGAAAACGTAAATTAGTAACTACTCTCTCCCTAGACTTAAATCTCAAACTGTGAGAGAGAGTTTCAAAACACATATGCAACTAATGTATATACGAGGGTAATGGACTTGTACCTTGCACCAATAGGCATGAATTAGTGGAGGAGTTTTGGATTTCGAAGAGGAATTCATTTGAAGCTCCTTTGTTCACTATGATTTTCTTCCCATATGCTTTCCTCTGTGACATTTGAATTGAGTTTGGTACCCAAACAAGAGAATAGACAATGTAAGTATCAAGATACAATTAAATGCGAATGAAATACTAAGTGAGAGTATGAACTATAATCATTTCAAGCAAAAGTCAATAATCAATCGATTCCACTCAAATCAACTTAGCAAGTTCATTCAAAAAATTTCCAAACCCAAGCTTTAATAAACATTCACTTCACTAAACATTCATTCTAAATCCTTTTTTTGTAATATTAGCAATCACATTTCTAGAACTAGACATATTGCAGTTCAAATCGATCATGTCTATTCAACTTGTATGGGTTCAAATCAAGTTGCTTAGGCACTAGGCCTTTATAATGAAGCTAAAATATAATGCACTAATACAATGCTAATTAGACCACACAAAATAAAATTCATGCTTAGACACTACTCGTAGGTGTCCCTAATCAAGTGTCTAAATCAAAGTTAAATAATTTGTTAGCAAATTGGATTTAGAAAGCATCTGAAATCACTAAGTTCAACTCAAAGGAATTATAAACTTTTAATTTCCTTAAACACACTTGCAAACCAACCAAATACACAAGCATAATTAAAACTCAAAATTAAAGCATAATAAAAAGGATATTCATGGGATTTCCTCCCAAGTGCGCTTTGTTTAAAGTCCCTTAGCTTGACTTTCTTTAAAGGTTCCCTTGATGAATTCATGGATCACCCGGGTCATATTCATCATAGAAAAACCCCTTGAATATCTTTATCCTTATCTCCTTAAAAAGAATCCTTCTTAGATCATCTATGCTCACTTCTTTGGTGGAGATCAAGTCAAAGTCTTTGTCAAAAGGCTTGTCCATTGGAGATTCGTCTTCTTGGAACCTGTGTTGAGGATCCTCAACGTTCTCTTGTTGTTTCTCTTTAGACTCTTCCTTATTGACTTCTTTCATGGCCATGGAGATCACATGTGCTCCTTCTTTGGTAGAGAGACTCCATTCCTTTTGTCAATCATCCTCAAACTTTGCATTCATAGCTTCCATACTAGGATATCCGAAGAGTTCTTCAAATTAATTGATGTTCTCTTCTTCTTCTTGAATATCATCTAGTGTTTACTCTTCTTTGCTTTAGGTTTCATCATCATCAATGGAAATCTCCTCTTTTTCCTTCCTATTTTCAACCACCAATACACTCTCTAAAGGATCTTCAAGGTTTTTCCCAATCGTGTCTACTACTTTCTTGATGTTGTTGAATGAATCACTTGAGATGCAAACGATCTTGACTTCATCATTATACTCGTCAGGGATTGACTCTCCCATAGGAAAGTATTGATTGTCGAAGGTGCCCACGGTTGTAGCCTCTTCGTCATATTTCACAAACAAATCTTCATCAATCTTTCATCCAAGTTGTGATTCAAATTCCATAATAGCTTCTTCGGCCTCAATTAGGAATTCATCATTTCCTTGATCTTCCTCTTCAAACATTCCCCAATATAAATTTTATTTTCTTCAAATGTTTGGATTTTGTCAAGAGAGAGACTCTTTTCTTTTTTTTCTTCAACACTTTGTATAATCCTTGTGTTGGTTTCCTCCACATGTGCCTTTTTATCTTCTATTTTAGAGCCAAATTGTTTGGGCATAACTTCTATCTTGGTACAAATTGAATCAAAGTGTCTTTCTCTCTCAATCCTTCCCCTTTCTTGTTCTTCCAACAACTCTTTAAGAAAGTTGTCGTTCTCATCTTCTCTTGAAACATGGGAAGAATGATTATCTTGACCTTCACATTCCATGTTCCAAGAACAGGATCTCTCACCATATTCATGTGAATTCCTTGTAGCATAATATCCATGTGGTTGATGCTCCGTTGAGGTGGATGGCTCATAAGCTCCCTGATAGTTCGTAGGGTTCCAAGCTATCCCTCTTTCTTGTTCTTCCAAAATGATTTTCAACATTGAATTCATGTAAGTAGTCATCTTCTTTCCATCTTGTGATTGTACCTCGCAAAAAGGACCAACACTCAAAAGAAAGTTAATAGATAAACAAAAAGAAACAAAACATAAGAAACTTTAGTCTAAGGAAAAATTGGAATCCTAATGAGAATCTACTTAGTTCCCTGGCAATGGCACCAAAAATTTGTTGTGCTCGATTGTTTACACAAACAAAGGTTCAACAAAGCTTTACAATTTATAAGCTTGTTTCCGAACAATCACACAATACTGCAAGTATACAACTATTTTATTGTAGTACTTTGGGGTCGAACCACAAGGAGCACGTCAAGCTAGAAGCTTTGAAAATCTACAATTCTTCTTAATCTAAGAAAATTAAGGAGGTTCAGTTTCATAACAATATACTAAGCAATTCAAAATAGAAGCAATAACATAAAAAAGAACGACAAGGCAAATCAAGAAAGTAAATTAAGCAAAAGAAACAAGCATTAAGCGAAATTAAAGACAAGTAAAGTCGATGGATCAAGGGTGAATGTAATAGAAGAGACTAATAACACGGTAATAGTGGTGTGAGGTCAAGCTATTAAGAGAAATTCTATGACCAAAGACATCTATAGTTTACTCCACTCTCATGGTCGTAAACCATTTTTTATATGATGCAATCACTCAACTCTCGCTTATTGCAATTGATAAATCAATAAGAATCATTAAGAACAAGTCCATATAGTCACTAAACTCCCTAGCAATAAATTTTCATTGGCTAAGAAAGTTTTAGCATGAATTAGGTTCTCCTAGGCATTTCATCAAACACTTCTAAGGCGTGAAATGCATACACATCAAGATTCCTTCAAATCAAGCATTAATGTCTCCTAATCCATTAGAAACTAAAGATAAACTATCCATAACACCATCATTACAATCTTATCTAATCAAATATCAAACATCCAAGATCCATCTAAAGAGACTACTCACAACTCATGTAAGAGAAGAGAGAAGAGATGAGAAAGAAGATGATTGAATAGATAAAAGATCCAAGATACATAAATAAAAAGAGATATTCTTGATCTTAAAGATCAAGAGAGACTCTTGATCTTAAAGATCAAGAGAGAAAACTCAAAGCATCAAAGAAAGTTGTGAGAAATTGGTAAGAGATGAGAAGTTATGTTCTTGGAGGCTAAGAGGAGGTATTTATACAAGTGGGGGTGTAAAACGGTGCCCTAAAGTGAAAACTGCCGAAACGCATGCCATTATCGGTCCAACGCATGCGGCTATCGACCTGTATGATCGATAGTCACATGCATTATGCAGTTTTTGTTTCTTCTTTGCTCCTTTGCTTCCGCATTGTCCCCATGCATTTAGCACTTCTTTCTCTTAATTCTTGGCCTCAAATCCATCTTGAATTAATCCTTTTAGCTCACCATAAAGTCATTCCAAAGGTTCACCTACAAATGCAAATAAATGCATGCAATGCAAGAAAATTTTGGACTAGACTCAATTCCTAAACTAAATGGATTTTGACACTAAAATGCATTATATACAATTTAAATGCAATTAAAACATCGATAAAAGAAGCTTATTAATGCATAAAAATATGTACACATTAGCTAGCTGATATGGAAAGACTGAAAGAAAAAATTGAACCTGGAAAAAACCCAAAACGATGGATGATCCAACCGGTAATGTCACAGACTTTGATTTATATTATTGACAGTTACATGAATCTTTGCAGAAGCCACATTAACCAGACAGTACACCCCATCACGCTTTTCACTTGCTCCAATAAGAGTCCTAAAAAAAAATCATGTAAAATACATACTACATCAGTTGACAGTGCAGTTATTTGGTTCATGATTTTGAAAGCAAAATCAATGTGCAATTCAAAGAAGACACATATAACATATTAGTTAAAGATAGTATGCTTGATAGATGAAAGACGCCCACACTAATGGAAAAAGTCTTTAATCCATCTCCAAAGCCAATCGAAAATGGGGATTTAGACTCGATTCTGGTTGACCATCCTGACGGCACAAAGCAATCTGCGTTTTTAGCTGATGCACGCAAAATATATTACTAATAAAGAATCTCTGTTTCAAGTCAATCCATAATTGATGTGAATATATGACGTACGAAACAGTAGACCTAACCTTGGACTCATTGTAAGAACGAATCCATCCAACTAACATTGAGTTTAGAGTTAGCCAATTCTCAATGTTACGATCTTTAATCTCAAGTTTCTTCATGGAACCATCGATTAAATCCAATTTTCTTTTAGTTCGCAACAATTTCAACATCTATAAAGACCACTCAATGTTAGTTATCACTGTTTAAGAGCACATGAGTGATTAAGGCTCCTAGATTATCAAACTGTGAAAGTGAATATTGCGGCAGAGCTGAACCTTCAGCACTTGAAGACAAAAGAGACGTTGACGGTGAAGCACTCGTCTTTTCCAAAGTCTCCAAAATTAAATCCAAACCTTCTCATCTTATCATAACAACTCACATGAGCAGAAACAACAATAAATTTTGACGAAGAAGACTCTTCAAACTGCTTTATTTTAACACTACAAAAATAGAGCACACAACTAAACAATCAAACAAATCGGGAGCTTGAAGAGATAAACAAACTGAACGAACCAAAAAATCGGGAAAAGGATGAATGAAACATGACTTCAAGATTTAAGAACACATGAAATCGATTTCAAACAAGGACAAAAGCAGCGGAAACAATATCGAGTTTTTATAACAAAAGAGATACTTTTATGCCAGTGATCTTTTAGGCTTTGATACTATATACATTGGGAATAATGTCAATTTCTTGAATCACATAAAGAAGGTATTTAAACACATAAACCTATTTCTAAATTAATCCAAAGTTCCCACAAAATTGGAAGTATGAACTTATGGACAAAAATAATATATACACAATTAAGATTAAGTAACTTGCCCCTCAAGTTACACAATTTCCCTCCAATAGATTTCAAATATTGGGGATATTTTATTTGTTAATTTCGAATCTCAAAAAGGAAAAGTAAAATATGAACTAACTTACATTAATTGCCTAACAATCCTACGAGACAAAAAGTATATCAAAATTTATGACAAATTCGTTGTCAAATGTACTTAATATTATAGCAAAAAAATTCTAATAAAAAATTAAAGTGAATATCCAATTTTAAAAAAGTAACAAAACCAAAAGAAAATTAGAAGATTTAATTTAAAAAGTTATCATTTTAAAAAAAATTAAATGTTTATATAATAAAGATTTATATCTTAGGAACATTATATTTATTAGAAAAATTAACAACTATAAAAATACAAAATAATGATACAGAACACTCTATGCAAATTTTTGGATACACAATATTAATAATAAATAGATTAATTATATAATTAAATATATTCTATAAATAAAAATATACTAAAAATTTAGTTTTATAATCATCTTATACCAAATTTTATAATCTATAATCGGATTATAGGAACATTATATTTATATCATAGGAACATTATATTTATTAGAACAATTACCAACTATAAAAATAAAAACTAATGATATAAAACCCTCTATACAATTTTTTGTATTCACACTGTTAGTTATAAATAGATTTACTATATAATTAATTTAATTATATAAATGAAAATATACTAAACATGTTAATTTTGTAATAATCTTATACCAAATTTTATAATCTATAATTAGATTATAAAATATTTAAAACCATAATTATCATATATTACTTTTGTAATAATTATGATGATTTGAAATTGACAATTATTTTTTAAGGGAATAAAAAAAAATTATAGAAGATAGTTTAAATTTTTTTCAAACTTATCATATAAAAAATATCGCATGTGGTCAACTGTTGGAACTTTTTATAGCTACTATTTTCTTCCAACTTTTATTATAACCCAAAATATCTATTGATAGAAAAATACTTTAATTGATACGCTCTTTAACAAAATGTATCATACGTTGATTAGAATATTTTATATCGATGAAAAGTTATGAAAAAATCTGGATAATTTTTCATCTAATAAAATTATTTAATTGACATGTTACATCTCACTTAGATCAAAAATATACAGCATAAATCAGATTTATTTAATAATAATATTTATAAATGTTTAAAATAGAAATTACATAGCATGTATTTAAAATAGCAATACTTTTATAAAACGTATTTATCTTTTATTAAATGTACTTTTTTTTAATAAAGATCATGATACTCCTTTGACACACAAGATTTGACTTCTTTATATTTTGTGTGGTGGCTGATAATTTCTTCGGAATATAACAAAATCGCTTTAGTGAATTTTTCACTTTGTCAATGATCTATATCCTTGGCAAAGTGATTAGGTAATACACATCAAATTCTTACATGTTTAACGTCAGAATTGTCCAACCGTTGAAACCCTCGAAACGATATTGTCCATGAAAAGGTAGAGTAATTATTTACATATTTATGAAGTGTATAATTTTTAAAAATGGTTTCCTTTTTATCAAACACATTGTTCTAAAAGTGCGCTCAATCGTGTTAAGTAATTCACAATTAACTCATCTATACATATGTTTCTAAACAAAATTATTTAAATATCGTTTTTCAGATGAAGAAAAGGTTTATCTTAGCTTTCACAACGTCACTCCATCGGATATTGACACAAATGAAAATGGGGCATATCCTACAGAGTTTTTAACAATGTCAAAGTCACTGGACTACTCATATATTATTTAAAACTCAAGAGTTGTGCTCCTATCATGTGTCCACGTAATATTGATGCTAAAAATGGATTAAATAGTGGTACTAGGCTAACTGTTACTCAGTGAGCGCGTCATAAATATTGTTGAAAAGAAATTTTTTATCCCAATGATATTTGTCACTTCACCATAAAAGTTTCTCTTCAGAATGCACCGAAAAAAATTTTATGTGACGTTAGCTTTCGCGATGACTCGAAAACATGTTGGTTTGTTTCCATATAGACTAGTATTCTATCACAACCAATTATACATTGCACTCTAAGAGTTAAATCGAGAAAATGATTGAAATATTGATAACAAAAGATAAATGTATTTTAACAACAAATATTTCAATATATTCCATAGTCACAATATGTTAACTTTTTAATTTTTTTATTCAATTCAAACATTTAAAAAGTTCATAAAAATATTGATTGTTTAAAAGTTGTTCACTAAGTACATCATTTCAGCTTTTTGTAGGTTTTTATTCTTTTTTTTTCTTCAAATAAATGCTATAAAATTTTTAGACTATACTATTGGCTCGACTATTTGGCCAAAATTTATCGGTTTACTATAGTTTAATAACGATACTTCGTAGAAATATAAAAATTAATTTATTTTGATATGTGCGTTTTAATGTCCCTTCTATATTTTGCAAAATTAACCCTTAAGATTAGTTTATAAATTTATATTATTCAAATATAATAAAAATTAAACTAAATATTTTTTATCTATAACATAAATTAAATAAACAATGTAAAATATGTATCTTACAAAATATTATATATATAAAGTATATAAGTTCTGGAACTTAGATTTTTTATGTCGTACAACGTGCAAAACAGTCGTCGAGTTACTATGTGAAACTTGATTTATATTTCTGGTTTGTAAATTCTTTTATTTAAATAAAGCTGTTTTTTTTTCCACCAAACAATAATAATAAACGGTTATCCCTCAAATTGGGGGACCAATCTGGAGGACGAGAGTCTACAAAAATAAATTCTTGATGCAAAGATCGTACTCCGCGCGCCAGAGTATCGGCTACCGTATTCGCCGTCCGTGGAATAAGGGTCAAAGAAAAGCCCGGGATGAGATCTTGAAGCATGTGATAATCTTGGAGTTGTGTGTGAAAGGTTGGCCAGTCATCCGGGTGATTTATGATGTTTGTTAGTTCCGCACAGTCCGTCTGGAAAACCTGACAGTCTATTCCTCGGTTATGCAGCTCAGTCATCGCCCATAACAGAGCTTCCAGCTCTGAATGCAGCGGTGACAAACTTTGGCGTTGACCTTTAGCCCCCAGCAAGATTGCTTCATTGACGGAATTCGTACAAACCCATCTAAGTCTAGAGGTGAGATCAAAATGTTTCCAGGATCCATCTATCCGACAAGATAACCCATCTGTAACGATTGGTTCCACAAGTGAGTGTTCCTCTTCAAGAGGCAAAATGACTTGCGCTCAATGCCAAGCTATGGAATCCGTTTCTGCAGTTCGGAGAATCTCATCCACATTCGATTGTACCCTTGGAAAAGTTTTTTATTTTGCGCTTTCCATATTAGCCACAGAATCCATGGGAATAGTGCATAGCGATCCCTATCAGAATTCTTCACTGGGGTTCGCTAAAAAGATAATCCAAATTAGAGTAAATAGACTCTGACGGGAAGGCCTGCAA